>QFDD01114611.1:0-19102 GCA_006871305.1 Vachellia collinsii
AGGAAGAGGTGAGCTTCCGATCAATGCCCAACACCTTCATAAATTCTTGCCAAAAGTTGTTGATAAAGAGAGGATCCCTATCGCTAATAACCTTCGCTGGTGTGCCATGCAGCTTAGAGATATGGTCCAAAAATTGCTGAGCCAAGACGAGCAGAAAAAAGCTGCGACAGGTAAAAAATTACTAAGTCTATCAGTATCCACTATTACCCAAATAGTGTCCTTGTCGAAAGATTTAGGAAGTCCTTCAATGAAGTCCATAGTGATGCTCTCCCAAACTCAACTAGGAATAGGAAGAGGCTGCAGCAACCTTGGGTAGGTGGTGAAGTCATATTTATAGCGGGCACAAGTATCACAATGCTATATGAATTCCTTCACCTCAACAAACAAATTTCGCCACTAGAAAAGAGACTTAGTGCATTCGTAGTTGGTAGAGTCTGAAAAATGGGTCGGCCCGATTAAGCCCGTTTAAATTGAAGGCTAGGCCTGTAATTTAGTGTTAAAAAAGGGAGGCGGGTCTAAAAGGACCGGCCCTGTAGGGCCGCGGGCTTAAAAGGGCCGGCCCATTTAGGCCCGTCAATTTTTTTTTTACTTTAAACATTCTTTATTCTTCCTATATTTTTTTACCGTTTATCTAATGTATTATATTATAACAACTTTCTCTTTTCCTTCAAATTGTAAAAGAAATCTTTTCAAAACAAATACTTATTTTCAGTTATTGTATGTGCTATATAAAGACAAACACAAGACACATACATATTTTCACTCCTTTAATTCTTATTCTTTTCAATTTTAATATCAAACTTGTTATGTTGTTTACCACATACACATTACTTTTTAAAAACCAAAATTAAAAACATATTATTTTAACTTGAACTATTTAAATAAAGTGAAAATATGTTAAACATATCTGTGACCCATGGGCTGACTTATGACCCGCGGGTTGGCCCATGACCGACAAATTTAGATGTCGAACAATAAAGTTGGGGAATGAATGTAAACATTTATTCTATCATTTTATTTATTACATTAATACCATTTAAATATCTTTTTACTTCTAATTATAAATCATGTGACTACTACTGAAAACAATTTTCATGTCCAACTTTGCCAAAGACCGAAAATGATGATGGTGGTGGTGGTGTTACGGATGAAATACTTGATATTTTTCACCTCGCTGAAGCAGAACCTTCTGAGCCAATTCTTAATGAAGCTCAGTCAAATTCAACTGTCCTTGAAATTAGAAATAGTGATGAAGATTAATGAAGAAAGAAGCTTATGTTGTATGATTTGTGAATTTAAGTTTACGACCTTCAGAGTATTTATTATTGTCGATGTAGTTATTTAAATAATTAGATATGACTTTATATGTTTTTAAGTAAGGGAATTGTATTGGTGTTAAAATTAATGTTGTATTTTATAAAAAAAAAAAAAAAGGTTAAAAGGGCCTCAGGCCCATAGGCCGACCTTTCGATGGTCGGGCTTGAAAAATTTAGGGAAATTAGGGAGTAGAGCCTAAACGGCTGACCCGTTTAGGCCCTAGGCCCTATAGGGCCGGCCCGGCCCTAATTCCTTACTCTAGTAGGTGGCATGGATGCTCGAGTGGCCACCCTGGGAGCTCACATGCATCCACTCAAGAATCTTCTACCAGAGAGTTGAAATATTCCCTACAACTAATCTTCCACTTTTCCGTAGATAAGTACCACCCCAAGTATATTTCCAATTACACATCACGCTTCTTTTGCAATTTGTGTTTTAGCTGAACTCAAGTCTTGTTGATCACATCGAAATATGATTTTCTTTCTTCTACATTGTTCTTTTTATTGTTTCAGCTGCTATTGTCTGGGTTATAGTCATTTTCCTCACTAGAATACCATTTTAGAGGAGATTCAAACCACATTCATTATGTAAATTAGTATGGCACTAAATTCAGAAGTTTCCATCAATCATCAACCGTTTATTTCAGTATGTGTTGACATTCCTGTTTGGTTTGTATTCATGGTGCATATGGTTATTGTTTTATGATATGGTATTTACTCTCCATGGAAATTGGTAAGTTTTATTTTAATGAACAATTCAGTGTCACCAAACCTTGGAGTAGTAGTTATTAACAACAACAAAATTGTTCGTTTCTTATTTAATCAGGATATTGGTGTATAAAATTCAGAATCGTTGGAAACATTCTGCACTTGTGACTTTCTGTAAAAACATCTCATTTGAAGTGTTATGTTACAATTCGGCCGCATGTGCATCTTGTGTTTTCTTTGGGTATTTCATATGCATTTTCATACACTACTCCTTAGCTTTTTGTTGATGATAAGTGCTCCAACAGGAATTGATGGACGAAATAAAAGTCCCATCAGATGCTGAATTGATGAAAATTGCAATAAGTGATTTGAATAATTCATCTATAACTTTGGAAGATCGGCTCCAGGCTCTACAAGAACTTAATGTACTTGTTGAGCCCATAGATAATGCAAATGGTAGGTCTATATAATACCTGCCCTGATCTGATGCACATGCCCTTTATACTTGTTGAATGTTCTGCCAGTTGACTGAATACTTCATCTGTATGTGGCATCTACGTTTCTTTTATAATTTGACTGTCTCTTATTATTGTGTTCATGATAGTCTTCACACTGCTTCCTTTGTTCTCTCCCTATATTGTTTTGTATTTATTTATTTGTCAAATTGATTTTTTTTTTTTACTGAATACCAAATTGATTACAAGTCTATCATGTAGCAATATTTTAAATTTGCTGTAATTGTATTCTAGAGAAGAACTCCTGTAGGCATTTGCAAAGTAACTTTTTGCTACTTTGGGGGCTCTGTAATGCAGAAGACTCTAATTCTGTTTCTTGAGTGCTTGTAATCCATTGGTACTGGATTTTCATGAATGTTTGTCCATACAATTGCCTGTGAGATGTGTTTCAGAAACAAAGGGGTAAAGAAAGTCATACCATGAATCTTCTAATCTCATATGAGGGAAAGAGAATGGAGGTGATTAATGAGACAATATGGATGGAAATGTTTTTAAAAGTACGTTATATCATGTTCATTTTCAATTACCATTATAAAAAAATTATTTATTTAGTGAACATGGACAAGCTGAAATATGATGTCTAGTTGCCTACAAAAATTATCTCAATTTTCAAAACTCCTTCTCTCCATGGTCTATCTTTTCTCTCCATTACACAAATTTTGCTTAAATAGTATTTTGGATTCTTGAAATGTTTATTATTTTCTTATTTTTTTTAACAATTTTAAATGCATATGTAAATTCTAAAAAAATAATGAATCGATATGCAAGTGATAGAATGCTAGGCGGTGGTGGCAACAACAAGGCCTAGTCCCACTAGGTGGAGCCGGTTACATGGATCAAACGATACCACTGAGTTCTATTATAAAACATATCCTTAGATAGATTATCAACCAAAAGATCTCTCTTTATAACCTCTTTGAAACCTCTTCTTAGAGGACCCTACACTGTTTGGTCCACACTCCTTGCTAGTACCTCTAATAGCCTTATTTGCACATATTCAAACCATCTCAAATGATTCTCCACTATTTTGTTCTTAATGGTTTCCACATTAATTCGTTCACGAAGTTCATCATTATTACAAATCTTATCCATTCTTGTATGACCACACATCAATTTGAGCATTCTCATCTCAGTGACCGCCACTTTATGCTTATATTGTTCATTTAAAGCCTAACATTAACTACCATATAGCAATATAGTTGTATGATAAAATTTTCCTTTTACTCTATTAAGCAATATAGCTCTACGATAAAATTTTTCTTTTACTCGATTATCAATAACTTCAGTAGCTTGCCTCCATTTACACGATTCAGCTTGAATTCTATGAATAACATCACCATCAATTTCACCATCATTTTGTATAATTGATCCCAAATATTTAAATTTTGTCACTTATGGAATGATTTGATCCCCCAATGTCACTTCCAACTTGTCTCTTGTTAAAATTGCAATGCATGCATTTTGTCTTGTTCCTACTCAAACGAAAACCCTTTAACTCCAAAGCCCTTCTCCAAATCTTAAATTTAGAGTTAATTTTTCTTTTAATTTAGCCGAAAGAACTTTGTCATCAGCAAAGAGCATGGACTTGGGGACCCTTCTCGGATAGGCTTAGTTAGAACGTTAGTACTAGGTTAAATAAATAAGGGTTTAAGGATGATCCCTGATGTAGGATAATCTTTATTGGAAAGTCCTTTGTCTCACCTCCAGATGTTTTAACACCGGTTGTTGCTCCTTGTACATATCCTGAAATGCTTTAATATAAGACACACGCACCCCTTTATTTCCCCAAGCTTTCTAGAGAACATCTCTAACCATGCAGTCATAAACTTTTTTAGGTCAATGAAAACCATATGTAAGTCTCTTCCTTTGCTGCGATACTATTCCATTAACCCTCTGAGCAAATGAATCGCTTCTGTTCTGGACCTTCTTGGCATGAACCCAAATTGATTTTCAGAAATATCATTCTCCAATACCTATGCTTAATTACCTTACCCCACAATTTCATTGTATGGCTCGTCAGTTAAATTCTCCTGTAGTTTGTTTTGCATATCTTCTTTATTTTTATAGATTGGGACTAATGTACTTCTCCTCCAGTCATATGGTACTTTCTTGGATCGAAGAATTTCATTAAATAACTTAGAAAGCCACAACACACTTTCTTCATCCAAATATTTGCAAACCTTAATAGGAATACCATCTAGACCAATAGCTTTACCATTTTCAGTTTTCTTTAGAGCTTCTTTAACCTCACCAATTCGTATCCTACGATAGAACGTCAAATTAAGCTCGGCTTCCCTAGTTGTCAAATCCTCCAACTCACATGTTGAAACCCCCCCCCCCCAAAAAAAATCGTTGACAACTTATAAAAGTTGGCCTCCCATCTATCCTTAATATCACCATCGTGAACTAAAACTTTACCTTCTTATAAAAGTGATAGAGTGCCAGGAAACAAGTATCTTTTATTGATTTATATTGTTTGGAGGACTTTGGACATTTTCGAAATTGTCAAGTTAAAAGGGATTGAAAACTTTTCCGAGTCCTCCATTGCCACGGCGCCACCAACTCTTATAGCAGGAGACAAAATGGAGAGTAAAGGGCTCTGGAGCTGAGACTACTCGTCCAGTAGAAGGTATGGTGGTATACTTCTGAAGAACCAGAGGAGCAGATGGGCAAAAGGGAAATTTCATCATGAATAAGCTGCAAAGGAGGCAGATGGAAAAGTGTTTAGAGGGGTTGGCAGAGAAAATTTGGGAGGAAAGTCAGGGAGAACGCTGGCTTTCAAATGGCTGGCACTGATTTGTTTTTTCTTGCTCTTGGGCTTCTGTCTGGCATTGCAGTGATCACTGTTGTACTTTTTGTTGTGATCTGTTGTGATTGTGTGATTTGAGAATGTTTAACACTTTTGTTTTGGGAAATTTCTATATTATGATACCAATATCAGTGTCATATTGTATTATGTTGTTTTAGTGTATCTTTGCTGGGGAACCCAATCATAACATCTTAATTTAAACATCAATCCATAACAGATAGTGGTTTGCGCTCTCTCTTTATGCGTAATGTCCCTGGCCACCGTTTCCTTTTCTTATAATATTGCAGCTCATATTTTCCTATAACATGATAAAAATTATTTGTTAAGAATCTACATCTGTTTTGGTTCCCTCATCTTATTTTATAGTAATTAGTATTGTGGTTATCGTATCAGACTTTATCAAACTCGGGGGACTTGTTTCTGTGACACAAGAGCTTTATCACCCTGATCCAAGTATTAGGACTATTGCTGCATGGATCCTTGGGAAAGTTTGTCAAAATAATCTAGTAGTTCAGCAGCAGGTATGTTATTTCTGTGGAAAACAATTTACTCCCACTGGTCTTGAGTCTAGGTCACTTGGGAAGGAATTCTCATTTAGTATTAATTTTCTTTTTTCATTTCTACCGTTTGTTAATTAATTTGGGAATCAAAATACAATGAGACAGAGATTAGAGAAGTATTAATTAAGGATCACTTAACTGGGGGGCAGTTTTGGAAATAACTTTTATATATGACAAATTTAAGAAGTTTAAATGTTTTTAACCATTTTTCTTAATTTCTGTAAGGTAAGTAATGATGACTTATATAATGATTTGTCCAAATTTCAACTCTTCCAGGTCTTGGAACTTGGGGTGCTTTCAATGCTGATGAAGATGGTAAAATCTAATTTTATAGAGGAAGCTAATAAATCATTATATGCTGTTTCAGCTTTGATCCGAAATAATTTAGCTGGTCAGGATTTGTTCTATGCTGAACATGGACATTTGATGCTTCAGGTGATCTGCCTAAGGTTATTCTTATTGTTATTAGTACTATTATTTTCACTGTTGTAATTTTCTTTTTCTGTATCATTATGTGTCATTTTGTGTAAATTTATTTCTACTCATCAATTTTGCTATAACTACCTTTTAAATTGTTATTGAAATTGACAATTCTTTCAGAATATTTTGACGAATTCAAGCATTGATATCAGACTACAGAAGAGGGCTTTGATTCTATTGGCTGATCTAGCACAGTGTCAGTTAGAAAATGCACAAAGAACTGAACTACCTTTCTTAAGTGATCAAGATCTGCTGAAATCCGTGGTTGATCTCATTGCTGCATCAACCAATTTGGATCTCCAGGACAAGGTGTTTTGTTAACGTAGCAAATGATATTATTAATAAGTTTTCAAAACTCAATATCAGTTTCCTGTTCTGATGCCATATTTTTTAAACGCAATGTCAATCTCACGCGGGCCTTTCACATCCTAATGATGAGCATGTTGAGCCGTATCCATTCCATTTGGCACTTCTGCTAACCACCTATTTGCTTATCGTCTATTTTGAGTAATATGTTATTGGCGTGCGCATAGTGTAATTTCACTCACAGGGACACTTGGAAGGTTGTGTTTTACTTTTTTATGTGTGGTCTAAAGTAGTTTGAGTGTTTGACCCTTTTGCTATTTTTCTATGTCGTGTATCAAGCAGGTTCTTGTTGCAATTAAGAGTCTCCTGCAACTCAAGACCACTGAAGCCCTGGTTTTAAATGATATCTG
This sequence comes from Vachellia collinsii, assembly GCA_006871305.1. Lineage (NCBI taxonomy): Eukaryota > Viridiplantae > Streptophyta > Magnoliopsida > Fabales > Fabaceae > Vachellia > Vachellia collinsii. The sequence goes on from QFDD01114611.1 coordinate 7,105, forward strand.
TGCTTTAGGTGATGCATTGGATAAAATGAGGCAGTTGCTGCTTAATGCGATGGCGGACGAATGCCAGAGAGATTATGCGATAGATGTGGAAAGCCTTCGCAGTGAAGTAGAATACATTTTCCAGGGAAAGCTGTTAAAGTAGTGACATCACTTGAACTTTTTCTTGTAGATGGTTCTTTAAAATTAAAATGAAGCGCAGTGTTTGAGGGTGGATCGATGTATACGTTAGATTCTGTAATACATTTAAAAAGCCCGCAATACATGTTCCCCGTAAACGATGTTACGGTGATGATGTGTTGATCTCACCATATATTATCATGCCTAGATTTTTTTTCCTGTACAAAACTTTGGTTTGCCATGATGAATTTATGAGTTGTTTATTCATTTTAGTGTATCTAAACCGCATTTAGCCTAATGGCATTAACCTTATCCATTGAATCTTTTTTAAGTGAATTTATGCATTCGAATCTTCTATAGGAACAACGGATACAAAACGCCTTTACTTGTGTTCGTATTTTCGGTATTTCTACTTTGTTAAAAATATTTCTTTCAATCTTAAACATAAATTATTTTTAATTATCTCACAAGAATTAAAGAAGGTTTGACTACCTTATTGAAGAAGTCTTAAATTAAAAAAAAAAATTCACATTTACCTTTAGTTGACACCATTCACTTTAATATATATATATATATATATAGAAGAAAATAATTCGGGGTGTCGTTTGAGAAAGATGTAGTTAAAGAAGTATATTATTTATAATTGATTATGATTTAGACAAAAAATCATCCAAAAACCATTTTAAAGCATCGTAGCTAAATAAAACATCACATACTTGAATGTGTTTTCCTTAAAAACCACATGAATTAAGTATAGTGAAATATAATATAGAATTTTGGCAAAAAAAAAAAGAAATATAATATAGAATATACAAATTATTCATATGCTTACCCAAGTTTAAAATACATTATGCACATCAATGCATTAAAATATACATTAGTTAGAGTTGAACCAATAGCTTTTAAGTATTTTTCCCCCTCAAAAAATACTTTTAAAGTTAGAGATCATATCATTCAAGCTCGTACTTAAGTAAGTAGGTTAAAAATGAGCTAAGTTTCATGAAATATTTCAATTATAAGAGCAACATGATTAGATTATAAGAGCAAACATATAGAATAACCTTATTAAAACTACAAGTTCACCTGTTGTCTTGATTCCTCTTTTCTTCTCATTCAATCAATCTATCATTGCAAATTTTTTGGACCTATATATAGCACTGCAAATTAGACGTTAGAGTATTAGTATTGCACTAACAATATTTAATGATCCTTGTATTAGAAAATTACATTCTGTTCTTACAAGATGATTAAAGCCTTATCATAGAACGAGTCCTTAAATATATTTTCCAATACTCGTCACCTATTAATTCAATTGAAATTAGTGAGCTTAGATCATCTATCATGACCAACAAATCATTTTCGGATCAAATCATCATGTTTAATTCATTTTTTTCTGTCAGATTTCTCCTAGGGTCACTTAATATTGGTTGGATGTTTACTCAATCATACCCTTAAGAAAGAATTCATGAGGTTTAATTGTAATTCCGTGCATGTATGTAGTTTCTAGATCTCATACAGACAACACATTAGCTAGGCCAATTAGAGAATTGTTGACATCGATCAATTCCCTTAACATGGATAAATATACTTGTTAATCTCATGCGTCAAGTGATAAATTTCAAATCACATTTATGAAAACTAGACCCTTGATTAGGCTCCATCCTTGCCCCAGTCCTCATGAAGGATTTCAGCTACATAACCAAACCAAAATTCACATCCCCACGCAAAAGAGGTAGAAGAATGAAGAGGAGAATAAAAAGAAGAAAACTGGCATTTCCACTCCTGTATATTTCACTATAATGAGACTCCTCCTAGACCTCTTTAGGAATGTCTGCAGAGGAATAGTGCGTTTCATGTGATATTTGTAGTTTCTTTTGCTTGCTTTGGGGTTTGGCCCGATGGGAAAATAAGTATTTTAAGAAATAAGAAAATTTATGTAATTACATTCTAAATAATATATAATTCTAGAAAATAAAAAAAATATCTCTGATCTATTGTTGTTATAAATATTATGATATGTGGATATATATATATTCATAACTCCATATCCCAGAATTCATCTCATTGTTAATGTTATTACAAGTTATAACTCTCAACCTAGATATATCTACCGTGTCTTGCACAGGAAATTGTAATCTTATTATGTTAAATGATAAAATTAATTTAGCTATATAGTAATTCATCCAATTGTGTTTCTGTAAAATTGAATGTATAATCCGCTGTTGTTTATCAATGTACATTACACATGCATGACTCAAAAATCATGTTGCAATAGAAACATTTAATTACTAATTACCAATGTGAATCACATAATGTTTTACAATGTTTTTCTATATATCATATTGGTTGGTTTCTTGTCCAAACGAACAATAAGAATCTTGATCTTTAAACTTCAATGTCTAAAAGTTAGTTTGAAAATTGTATTAATTTCAAGTTGTCTGATGTTGAACTTGAAAATAATCGCATGTTCTTAGTGAGTTGGAATAATTTGCAATGACCCATAGAGGAAAAGGGTTTATGTTAAAGTTGATAATATTTGCATGACTACCTTTTGGAATGACATGCAATTTTTCTATTTAATCTCTCAAGATGAAACATTTACCCCAAATAGGCTATTGCATTTCATTATATCTCTGAAAATCCTATTCACAGATAACGTTTAACCGTTGGGACTTCATCACAAATGATCAATTTTACACACTTGACGAGTTTGCATAATGGTCAACTTTGTGATATATTAAACGTAGAGTCTTTATTTATATCAATTGGAATTCCAAATCTTAAATGTGCACTTTTACCTCGTTTTAAATGATAGAATTAATTTGGTATTATTGCAATGCATTCACTTGTATATTTGTGTAAACGAAATGTACAATTCATTGTTATTAATCAATGAATGGTAAACATGGATGACACAAATTCGATGGCATAAAGGAACACTTAATTACCAATGAGATCCATGCAATGTTTTGAAATTTTGTTTCGCAAACCACATTGGTTGTCTTGTTTGTAGTTTTTCTTTTTTTTTAATCACGTATTAGTATCTTGATGTCAGCCATACAGTTCACCTATGATAAAATAATATAGAACTAACCATGAGTGAAAATAGAGGTTTTTTTAGTCAAATACTATGAACAGTAACAATATTTAGTTAGATACTACACTTTTAAAAATATTTAGCTATATCCTACAGTTAAACTCGTTCTTCAGGTGAACTAGTTTAAATTTGTACTGAACTCGTTCATCAGTACGATGGTGGCGTTGTTATCGGAGCCCATATTAACGTCGGTGAATGAAGGCAAATCGTTGACGGTTTATTGAGTAGTTACAAGCACCATACCTTTTTGGGTTTCATTTGGTTTGAATAGAAGTATTCCATCTGTCTCTTTTAGATTTTACATATGTATATTAGAATAAGTTATAAAGAAAGAAATAATAAAAAAAATTTATTGGATAAGCAATAAATAGAAAAGACAATTGAAATATTTTTATTAGAGATAATATGAATGATGTGATACTCCAAAAGTACTTAATTATTTTTTGTAAAACAATTTTGTTACTAAATTAGTAAATTATAATTGTCTTATTGTTAACAAAAGCATAACAATTTTGTTTTAAAAAATGACATTGATTTACAAAAAGTGAGAGAGTGTATAACTTATAAATGCAATGTTTTTTTATTTTTCATGCCCATCTTTTTATCAAAATAATTTGTAGGGATTTATTTTTTCCTAAAGGGTTAATTTGGAGGGATTTAAAAAATATTAATTTTTTTTGCTAGAGAATGAATTTAAAAATAATAATTTTTTTTTATTTGGAGAGGGGAAGGGGAAGCATGGGAGCCACCCCCCAAATGGAGGATATTTTAATAATAAAAAAAGATTTCTCAAACTTTGTACTAAACTTGTTCTTCAGATGAATGAGTTTAGTACAAATTTAAACTCGTTCACCTGAAGAACGAGTTTGACTATAGCATATGACTAAATATTTTTAAAAGTGTAGTATCTGACTAAATTATGTTACTGTTCACAGTATTTAACTAAAAAAACCGAAAATAGATCTAGGTAGGTACAACTCACCATTAATCATTTATTGTCCTTGACTTTTATTGATCATCTTAACGAATGATGGTATAATGAAAAATTGTTTTATTTTCATTGTAAATGGTAGTGTAGATTTTGATGGATTCATATCCATTTGATATATCAAGAATTCTTGACCTACATTTATACTAATGAGAGCGATTGCTTTGATAAAATGTTTACCAAGAAATGTGATCTAATAGTTAATGGTTTGGTAGTGTCCAAATAACTATTTTCCATTTTTGCCAAAATCTCTAATTCATTTATATAATTATGATTTTCCAAATGAATCATTATAAGTTATTATGTTAACAAATGTATAAGTATTTTTCAAAAAGCTGAAGTATATTATTAGTGAAAGACTCAAAAGTTGGAAGCACAAATATGCATGAAAATTAATTTATTTCTATGTTTTGTCATTTCAGAATAGTTGTTTCATTTTTTTTGTTTATGGCTCTCATATTTTTTTATTTTTCAATTTTTTAATAATTTATCATTCATTCACCAATAAATTTAAAAAAATATTACATACTTCCGGAGTATCACATCATCCATACTTTATTCAATGAAAATATTTCAAGTGTCCTTTGTTATCAATCTCGTATCCCATAAATTTCTCCAAATTATTTCTTTTTTTCCATAATGAATATCTATTATAATGGTTGTGGAAAAAGAAAAATAATTAATAGACATTTATAGGATATGTGTTTTACAATAGACGTGACTTAAAATATTTTCATTGAGCAGAACATGAATGACATGGCATTCCGAAAGTATATAAGTATTTCTCATAACTTAATATGCGTGTAGTTTAAGTTACATTTTTGGTTGCTTATTCATTAATTATTGTCATTAATGATTATTAAAAGCATATTTGATTAAAAATTGACTATCTTATTTTGAAATATGATATAGTATTCCATATCTACCATAATTTTTAAATCGGTTTTTGCCATGTATCCTAAACTAATATTATGCTTGGTTCTTAATATAGGAATTAACTAGTCCAGTACCCGTGCGATGCACAGGGATGAATAGATGACATTGTTATAAATTTATAAAGTGAGATTATTAAGTGTCGGTTGCTTTAAAGTAATTCTTTCATCACATTTCAAAATGTAAAATGTTTTTGCTGATAGAATGCATGGTGCCTTGCTAGCATGACAAATACCATTAGATTTGATATTTTAATTTTGAAACAAATCCAAGGTGCAATATACAACTTATTGTGCATGAAGAATGCATAGTGCATAATATGGGAGGTGACTATTGCGTATAAAAGCTAGATAAAACATTATAACATTTTAACCTGGTTAATTAATACAGCATTGAAATACATAGAGTCACAAAAGAGTATCACTACATGTATCTCCTATGAAGCAAATGAGCATTGCAATTGCTTAAATCCGTTGTGAACAAAGTGAAATTTTTTTAGATATATCCATTTAAAAAGAATCTACTATGATGTATATATATATTCATCACTAATAGAAATGAACCAATATAACATAAATATTCTTTGTAAACATTTAAGCTTCATAGCATATTGAGGAAAAGAAGTAGTCAGTAAAGGACATGTAATATGATATGAAGAAACAAATGTTAAAGTGTACAATATAGTCTCTATCATGGAAACCACATTGAAGGAATATACCAACACATGAACATAATGCAAACAATCATTCTTTTTTGACTGGATGGCTTAAATGAGTTGCATAGGATAGATCCAAAGATATAGTAGTAATTTAAGTTACAATATTACAAAAAACTTCTCTATACACAACATTGGAGGTTTTGTCCGTGGGTTGTCATTTATCATGTAGGAGTAGAATTTTTAGACCTTCTCGCTGCTGCACATGGGATATTGCTACATATAGTTGATTATGTGTAAAAATAGGTCGGTGGTAGATATAATCCAATATGAAGCAAACTTTGACCTTGGCTCTTATTAATGGTCATAGTGAAAGATAAGATCACTAGAAATTGTCTTCTGCATAAGGTAAAAGGCAAAGAAAAATCAAATGGTGTTATGTTGAGATGTGGGATCAAAACATGCTTACCTATATGGGTTCCAATGATGATCTTTGCTCCCATGACATGCTTCTCCAAGCGTGTTATAAGGAGTCCAGTTTCATTACATAGTCCAATGGATTTATCAATGTTGCGCATGAGCATTACTGGGACACCCACTTTAAGTTTGATGATGTGGTTGGGTAGTCCAGACATAGTAATTGTGTTTAAGAATTCAACTGTGTGGAGATCTGTCATTGAATTGTATGCCCCTTCTTGTTTTGAAACACTATCTGCACTAAGATAGACTAATTCTTCACCTGGTATTTTTGATAAAATGTAATTATTGACTTCATCTAGAGTAGATAGTATTGCAGTTAAAATAACCCGCTCTCTAAAATATGACCTATCCTCAATATAGGCCAGCAAATCAGGATAAGTGCTCTGGACAATACATTCCATTGGATCACCTGATGCGAATTTCATCATTTGTGTTGCCTTCAGTTTCAACATTTCCATCACCAATATTCCCATCACCAACAGAAACAATCAACTTAGAAAATGCAATTGATTCTTGGCTACTGTTTGTTGAAGCACATTTACATAATCGCATGTTCTTAGTAAATGTGAATAATTTGCAATCCTTCCATAAGTATGATGAATTAATAGTGGTGAACACTATATTTTCACGACTACCTCTTGGTATAACAGGAAGGATTTGTCTAAAATCTCCTCCAAGTATAACCATCGTTCCACCAAAATGTTTGTTTACTGCATTAGGAATTGACCTATTTAGAATGTCTTGCAATATTCTATCAAGTGCTTCAAAACAATACTTATTTGCCATAGGTGCCTCATCCCAAATTATGCGTATGGTTTGGATCAATAATTCTGCAAGTTGTGAACCTTGTTTAATGTTGCAGATAGAGTCTTCTACAATGGCAAGTGGAATTGCAAATTGTGAATGTGTTGTTTTCCCATTTGGTAAGAGAAGTGATGCAATGCCACTTGATGCCACTCATAACACAATTTTCCCTTTCGATCTCAATGCTGCACATAATGTCTGCCAAATGTAAGTTTTCTCAGTTCCGTCATAACCATATGTGAAGTATAAGCCACCGCACATGTTATGTAGTGCTTCAATGATAGTATTATATATTGTTCACTATTCTTCAGTCAAATTTCTAAGAAACTCTTGTGGCTGTAGACAGAGGGCATGTTTATCAAAATTTAACTCAAATAAGACAAGTTTATTGCCACAGAATGAATAATTTGAAGTGTTCAAAGAAGGCATAGTTGGAAAATCACATATGCTTCTTCCAATGACTTGTAATAATTCGTCAATCCTTCATAGAGCTTGGTCTTGCAAGCTTGATTACATTAGTACATTACCCGTGTGACGCATGGGATAAATGAATAACTTTGTAACTATTAGTAGAAGTGAGGAATTATAATGTGATAGTTTTTTGAAAATGAAACCCCTTACTTCATCACATTTGATAATATAAAATATTTTTACAATAATAATCAGTATGTTATTTGTAGGATATCTACCATTAGATTTGATATTTTCATTTTAAATATAGTCATAGTACAATATAGAACTCATCATGCATGAAAACTGCATATAATGAAGGTAGGTGAAGTAGATAATATGGGTGGAAGCTACAAGACATACAAAGTTAAATAATTACAGTATCATCTAAATTGGTTAATTAATATTGTATTAAAATACATAAAAGTTAAAAATATTATCACCACTTGTATTTCCTGCAAATCCGTGAGAGTCACACATAGGGCAGAGCAATTGGCGGCCCGTGTCCTAGCCCGTTACCTGCCCATTTAAAGTTTTATGGGTATGGCTAGCCCGTACCTGTGCCTCAAACCCACCTTTAACAGGTTGAAAATAAATGGGCGGGTTTTATACAGATAAAGGGCACCCCATTTAATTCATATCAGCCAGAGGGATTGTTTGAAGACAAGAAACTGCAGATAATAAGCTAAATTTCAAGTACAAGTCTAATGTTAAGAAGAGATACAACATCCACCAAATAACATGTACAATCATAGAAATTATTATTTTGAATCCTATAAGCTTTGAATTTTGAAATCTAATTTCGTATATTCTAGCAAAAATTCTTACCACTATATAATAAATTGCAATTAGAGTAGCACTTCTAGCAAAATAATAGCAAAACAGATTGGGTTGCTCTTTGAAAAATGCTCCATCAGCTGCAAAACAGATTGGCAAAGAAGATGATCTATCAAGCGTCCGGAAGCCTGTTCAGCTATGAGAGGAGGATGAAGATGGATCTGGAGGTAGGGGCTGCCATTTTTGTTGGGAAATGGAGGGAAGAGCGAAGAGTGAACCAGATTGGTGAAAGCGAAAAAGAAGACGAAGAGTCGAAGACATTGATGACTAGCAGATCAATAGGGTTAAACAATGTCGTGTCTCGTGTGGTGGTCTGTGGTCGACTGGAAGGGAAGGGTTTCACGGATTGCATAAATGAATAAGAGGGGCTAACAGACTAAGGGGTTGAGGGAAGAATTCAAGAAGAGGGGATTTTTTTTTTGAAAAAAAAACCTGAACGGGCAGGCATGAGCAGCTTGTTGACATGCCTATAGCCTGTCCCGTTTATTTGTAACATGGGCAAGTTTTAGCCCACCTATCATGGGTCAACGACGGGTGGGCTAAATCTAGAAAATTTTCCCTAGCCCAGGCGGGTTAGTAGGGCTGCGAGTTATTTGCTCTCCCTCGGTCGCACATGCTATGATCCATTATTATCAAAATAGAATTTTTTTTTAGTTATGTCTATTAAAAAAAATTTTATTATGAATTTTGATGGTTTTTTAAATTATAGATCCGTGTTTAAAAAGTTTGAAAATTACTTTAACCTAGTAAAAAACAAATATATCATCTTGTGATGCATGCTTATGATCCATATGATTTTCACTTTATTCTTGATAAATTACATTATTTATATATAGTCTTGCTATAAATTATTTTTATATTGATATATTAAATTAAATTGATTATGAATGTACGAAAACATATTATATATAGCAAATATTTTTTATTTTAAGAATATTTAAATTTTTTTATTACAAATTATTCAAACATTTTCAATTATAAATACTTAGTTAAAAAGTTCAAGATCAATTGTTTATCCTCTTAGGATACTTACTTGGGACCCCGTGCGATTTTCTAATTTTTGTTTTGATATTGAATTAATTATGAATGTATTCAAAACATACCATGTGTAACAAATATTTATAATTTTTTTAGTTATGAATATAATAGGAATGTCACTTGTCAAGCTGGGGCCATGCTTTGTCACAACTGCCTTCACAATAGCTTTGCACTTTTCACAAATAAATTCATCCACATCTGGCACCACCTTCTTTCCGCAATGATTATAAGAGACATATATCTATGGTTGATCTGTATGTATATCCACAATATCATCCAAGTATCACAATACCACAACACATGCCAACACATCAGCCTGGCTAGTGTAGTAGACATATCAATAATTAAAGAGAATCATATATAGTACAAAAGTTAAGTAGGAACACACAGTAGGTCTAGAATGAATGTCTGTTATCATACTCTGCTCATCCACCATCAATAACACATCAGCAACAAACAACGTTGGTTGAGAGGAAATATGCAATGGTGATTGGTCCACTGCAATTCCAGAATCTTTCAACCTAAATAGAAACCATAGCATCACATTGGTAAGAACAATTTATTAAATGAAATTAATCCTCAAATGGAATCATTAGGTATACCTCACGAGAAAATGTTATATATTATTTTATTGTTGTTTTACAGTTTACCAATAAAAATCAAATATAAGCATACAACACTACAACACCTAGTTGGAATGACAATCTTACCAACTAAGAAACGATTATCAAAGTTCATGCACAAAATCTGAAAGAAAGAAATGAATGAAAATCCAAATCGATGAATATGACCATTATCAGGAAAAGGATGAACCAAGGTAGAAAACATAAAGTTTGCCCTATAAGGGTGACTTATTGTCCTGTAAGGTAGAAAAGGATGAATCAAGCTAGGATGATTATTTAAGAATTTTAAAATCTTAATAAATGACCACATTGCTCTTCACTTTTTTTTCTCCATTGTTTTTCCTCAACCTTTGTTCAATCCGTTTGTAAAAATTGATGTCAATTTGAAAATGACGTTATTGGACCTCTCTCACCAAATTGATTCACCATTCGAGGTATGTCATAGTACCTACAGATTAAACCTTTAGTGTTTATGATTGCAAGAATCATATTCCCCTTATAACAATAATGGCACAACATTAATCACCGTTAGCATAGTCAAGATGTTAAATTTGAAGAAAATGTAACAATCAAAAGAATGATAGATGAAAACCTTTCTATATTCAAAAATGACATTCAAAAGTTATGTGATGATTTTCAAGTGATACATGCCGGTATTAGAAAAGACAAAGAAACCTTTGAGCAAATCACTTGGTGGTACGTGTATTTGTTGTTGACTTGCACCAAGCTGGAAAATTCTTGAATCAACAACCATTGTAGAGAACCATTAGGCAGGAATGTATGGGTATATATTTTGGATTTTTCTTATTAGCGTGCAATTGATGATGAGCATTGTCATTACCTTTATAAAAGTTTTCTTAACCAATAAAAAATAAGTGATATTAATCATATCAATCTAAGCTTAATTTTTACGGATTTAATCACACAAATATGATCCGCGAATAGACGTAGGAATGATAAATAGAGGAAATTAGCTAATAGCTAATGGAGAACTAATTGGTAAATTGGTGGTGCTATGGTGCAATTAAGTTGATTGGGGGAGTGTTTAAGGAAATTAATCCTAACCCCTTTTTTGTATATCGGGTTATATTGTGGGTATTACAAATTTTCATAGTTAAAGTTGATGATTAATGATGATGATTGAAAGATCCATTATACTTACTCCTCGTATCCTCTGATTGTGTAATTATTGTATAATTATGTTGCTTTGTTCTTTTCTTTGAAACTTTTAGAGTTAGGTTTAAAATTGGAATCCTAAGGTGTCGTTTGGTACGATGGTATTTGAGCACATAGATATGGAAATGGAATTGATTTCCATCATAGTGGCTGTTTGGTACAGAGAAAAGGATATGGAATTGGCTTCCATGTGGAAGCCAATTCAATGAAAAAGGCTGAAATTATTTCCATAGGATGAACTATGGAATTAAAAAAAACTCCATGGAATTCTATCTTTACCCTCATCATTTTTCATCTTCGTCCATAAACCCCTCCAAGAACACAACCCACGTCCGACGACAACCCACCGCCAGCGAGCACATTCTGCCATGAGCACAACCCACATCCGACGATAACCCACCACCGGCGAGCACATTCCGCCATGAGCACAACCCACCGCCGGTGAGCACATTCCACCATGAGCAAAACCCAGTAGCCTCTTCGTCTTCCTCACTGTTCTCCGACAATCAGAATCCACTACGATGGTAACAATGGCAGGGATTTGGGTTCGACGATGGCTAATCCTTTTTGTAGACATAGGCTTTGTCGAAGGTTGGATCTTGAAGGCAACGTACAATACTCCATCTGGCTCAAGCTCAATGGCACACCAGCTCCAACGCTACACCCCACAACGACACCCCGTAAAGCTCAAATAACGCCATATCTTTGGTACTTCAGATCTGCAAAATTTGCGAGCTTCATGTCTTGGTGCTTCAGCGTGGTTGCTAGTGGCTTAATGGTTGACATTGGTGCTTTGGTTC
>QFDD01114615.1:0-30935 GCA_006871305.1 Vachellia collinsii
TGCATAGTATGCCGTACACAATAAGGATTAATCTACTTTAATTTTGTATTGGAGATGTGAATTCCTTTGCCAGCTACTGGATTATTATATTTAATCCGTAGTTTTAAGGAACCCAATCTAAAAAAAAGTAGAATATTCTTAATTGTGTTTGGAAAATTTGTATGTTCTTGAAGCAAAGAATTCACATTCGATAACTTTTTTTTTTTTTTTTTTGGGTTAAGCCTCACGTTCTGATTCTGCATGAGAAATTAATATCGTTAATCGAATATAGATTTTCATTAAAAAAACTTCAAGACACAAAAAATATCTTGTTTTGTTATTTGACAAAGCAGATAACTAAATCAACTAAGATATAATTTTTGAAATTTTTGACCAAACCACACATGTTTTGATATCTAAAAGTGGGAAATTTTTATGAACCGTAGTATTTGATATGTTTATCGGGCAATATCCTGTATTATATTAATCCTTAGTTATCGCGGCTCATCGAATTGAAATTTTGACGATCTCATGCATAATTAGTTTCCAAGAACCACAACGTACGCAATTTCCATCTTTTTCAAAATGTAATCTCACATAAAGCATCAACACAGAAAAGAAAAGGAAAACATGAAGGAAAATCCCCATTAAAATTTTGAGTTAAAAGGTAAATTTACCTTAGAAGTGTCCACGGAGTTACAGGTATCCAGAAGTTTTTTGAACATGTAATGTTACCCCAAAAATATGGAAAATGGTGCAATGTTACCATATTTGTTAAAAAAATTAAGTTTGATCGTTAAATAATTTTGTTTAACTGAATAAAATTTTAGTTCATTGTTAATTGACTGTTTGCATCCGTTAGAATTAGGATGATATTACACCATTTTCTACATTTTCGAGACAACATTACCACTTCAAAAACTTCCGAATATCCATTGTAACTTTGTGTATAATTTCAGGATAAATTTTTTTTTTGCCAAGACAAATTTGACTCATAATCTAAAAATTTTATTGACAAAAAGAATATTAAAAACTTTTATACACAAAAAGCAACCTTGCTATGTGAATTTTTCATACACAGACTAGCCATACTTTGACTTTGATTTTTGTCATCAATAAAATTTTTAATGGAGGATTTTCTTTGAAGAAAAATAATAATTTAATAATTGCATGAATTAAAATCTCATTCTGTCAATAAAAAAATTTCTATGAACCCAGAGCTGCAAGACATCATGTCATCATCCGTCCAACCTCGAATCGAACACAGCGAAAAAGAAAGAGGTAACTACTGTTTTATTATAATATTTACTTAATCCCGTTGCATACTAAATTAATTGACAGTTTGGCCGAGTGGTCTAAGGCGCCAGATTTAGGCTCTGGTCCGAAAGGGCGTGGGTTCAAATCCCACAGCTGTCAAATATTTACATATTTTTCCAACCACTACAATACAATTTCCTAATCCTTCCACTATCAGTTTCTCTTTCTCAAAGAGACAAAGTACGACCAACCTTATTGCCAACTTGTTTACTCACGCATATCGTATAAGGGCCCCACTCCACTCCTCCACACCGCGTTTCAGACACCACTTGCAGTTGCAACTTTGCTTCCTCTCCATTATTATTGTAATATTTCTCATCTCTAACACCATTTCTCCACACTCAATATTGTATATTAATCTACATGCTTCCTCTTTTTCTGGGCCCCTTACCCCATGTTAGTTAGTATTATACTCAAAACTGGAGCTTGCTTTTGTGAAAAATCTATGGTCATACTTGATTAATTAAAGCCCACTGGTAGTAGAAAAAATGTGGACCAATCTGAAACTGTTAAGTTCAAAATTCATTGCACCAACCATACAAGACACTATCATTGCTGTTTTTGTTGATAATTGGGTTCTGAATGATATGGATAACGCAGCCTGCAACTTGCTCTCTCTTTTCTGCATTCACACCTTTATATCATTATTTAAGGTCTCAATCTGTATTATTATAAATTAGAAGATGCAACTTGTTTGGCAATACCGGCATGAACTCAGAAAGTCAGCTTCAACATGGTCAAGTATTTGTCCAAACAATGAAGAATTTCGTCCTTTCTTAATCTCTGCTAATCATTTGACCCTCCAGCATGTGACGTGTGTAAACTCTCTCACATAAATGGGTTCATGATTCTACTCGAAATTCAAAACTTCGTCTATATAAAGTCTTCTTCTAGTTCAGCTTTCATCATATCTCTGCAAAATGTATCTCTATCTCCTTCCTTCAGTACTGATGTCTCCAAAGATCAGTTTGACTATAATCTTAGCCTTCTTGTTCATTTCAGCTTCAACTATACTTTCAAGTGCAGAATCAAGCTTACCACTGAAAGTTGAAATTGAAGCTTTGAAAGCTTTCAAAAGCTCTATCACTCATGACCCAAATGGAGCATTGGAAAATTGGGTTGACACAACTCATCATTGCAACTGGTCTGGCATTGCTTGTGACCCATCTTCACAACATGTTATCTCACTCACTCAGGTTGGCCAAAAGCTCCAAGGTAAGATTTCACCATTCCTGGGCAATCTTTCAGGCCTCCAAGTTCTTGACCTGACCTCAAATTCATTTTCTGGGCTCATTCCTCCTCAGCTCAGCTTTTGCTCTCAACTTTCTGAATTGTATCTTGTTGATAACTCTCTCTCTGGTTCAATCCCACCTGAGCTAGGAAACTTAAAAGGTCTGAAATATTTGGATGTGGGTAGTAACAATCTAAGTGGAAGCCTCCCAGAAAGCTTATTTAACTGCACCTCTTTGCTAGGTATTGCATTTAATTCTAACAATCTGAGTGGTAAAATCCCTTCAAACATTGGCAAGTTGGTTAACGTTACACAAATTGCAGGATTTACTAACAAGTTTATTGGATTTATTCCTCCTTCCATAGGTAAGTTAAGGGCTTTACAATCTCTAGATTTTAGTCAAAACCAGTTTTCAGGAGAGATACCTAGAGAGATTGGGAATCTAGGAAACTTAGTGTATCTTGTCCTATTTGAAAATTCCTTGGTTGGAAAAATCCCTTCTGAACTAGGTCAGTGCATGAAGCTAGTGAACCTTGAACTATACACAAATAAACTGTCTGGAAGCATTCCCTTGGAGCTAGGAAGCTTGGTTCACTTGGAAACATTAAGGGTTTATGATAATAACCTCACCTCCACAATTCCTCATTCCATTTTCCAGCTAAAGGCATTAACCCACTTGGGTCTGTCAGAGAATCGGTTAGAGGGAATAATATCTCCTGAAATTGGATCTTTGAGATCACTTGAAGTTCTAAGCCTGCATTCTAATAAGTTCACTGGAAAAGTTCCTTCATCAATTACAAACTTGACAAACCTAACATATCTCTCTATAAGCCAGAATCTCCTTTCAGGTGAACTTCCTTCCAACATAGGATTGCTTCATAATTTGAAGTTTCTATTGCTGAACGGCAACCTTTTTCGTGGTCATATCCCCACTAGTATTACCAATTGTACTGGTATGGTGAATGCAAGTTTGGGCTTTAATTCACTAAATGGGAACATTCCTGAAGGCTTTTCAAGGATGCCTAATCTTACCTTCTTGTCTTTTGCATCAAACAAAATGTCTGGTGAAATCCCAGACGATCTCTTCAACTGCTCGAATCTTCGAACTCTAAGTTTGGCTGAGAACAATTTTAGTGGGGTGCTGAAACCCAGTATCCAGAAACTGTTTAATCTCAGGATGCTTCAGCTGAATTTGAATTCTTTCACAGGGCCTGTTCCACTTGAGATAGGGAATTTAAATCAACTTGTGACGTTATCACTTTCTGATAATAGATTTTCTGGTCACATTCCTTTAGAGCTATCCAACCTCAGTCTTCTTCAGGGTCTCTACTTGCATGGGAATGCATTAGAAGGAACAATACCTAATCTATTATTTGAACTGAATCAACTAACCGAGCTTGAACTACATCAGAACAAGCTGGTTGGTCAAATCCCAAAGGCTTTCTCCAAGCTTAAGATGCTTTCTTCCTTAGACCTCCATGGGAACATGTTCAATGGATCAATTCCAAATCAGTTGAGTCAGCTCAACCAACTCTTAATGTTGGATTTGTCACAGAACCACTTGACCGGCTCAATTCCTGGGGATGTCATCGCATCTTTTAGAGACATGCAGCTCTATCTCAACTTGTCTCATAACCACTTCACCGGAGCAATACCGAAAGAGCTAGGTATGATGGAAATGATACAAGCCATTGATGTTTCAAACAACAATCTATCTGGTGGCGTTCCCGAAACCCTTTCAGGGTGCAGAAATCTGTTTAGTCTTGATCTTTCAGGCAACAACATCTCAGGTCCTATTCCAGAAAAGGCTCTCAATCACATGGACTTACTTCAAAGCCTGAACCTTTCAAGGAACCATTTAGATGGAGAAATCCCAGAAACATTGTCAAATCTTGAGCAGCTTATTTCCTTAGATCTTTCTCATAATAACTTGAAGGGATCTATCTCTGATAATTTTGCCAATCTCTCCAATCTAAAGCTTCTCAACCTTTCTTTTAATCAACTTGAAGGTCAAGTTCCATCAAGCGGAATATTCTCACATATAGATTCATCTGCTTTGATAGGAAACCCTGCTCTTTGTGGAACCAAATTTATGATGCCATGCAGGGAAACAACAAAGAGATCTCATTCACTATCCAAGAAGAGCATATCTATTATTGCCTCACTTGGATCTCTTGCTGTCTTGCTAATTTTGGTATTGGTGATTCTATTTCTCATGCAACGTGCCAGATCACATCGTTCTAGCAATCTTGAGAATCATGAAATACCAAACTACACATCAGCTTTGAGCCTTGAAAGATTTGATAGAAAGGACCTAGAAAATGCTACTAGTTCTTTTAGCTCTGATAACATCATTGGAGCTAGCAATTTGAGCACTGTTTATAGGGGTCAATTGGGAGATGGCAAGATAATGGCAGTAAAAAAACTGAACTTGCACCATTTTTCTGCAGAATCTGACAAAGTTTTCAAGAGAGAAATAAGCACCTTGAGCCAACTGAGGCATAGGAATTTGGTTAAGGTACTGGGGTATGCTTGGGAGAGTGGGAAAATAAAGGCTCTAGTTTTGGAGTACATGCAAAATGGGAATTTGGATAGCATAATACATGGAGAAGGGATGATGGATCAAAGTAGATGGACATTATATGAAAGGCTCAACGTTTTCATTTCTGTTGCCGATGCATTGGATTACTTGCACTCTGGTTATGATATTCCAATTGTGCATTGTGATTTAAAACCTTCCAATATTCTTTTGGATGGAGATTGGGTAGCCCATGTGAGTGATTTTGGGACAGCTAGAATGCTTGGTCTCCATTTGCAGGATGGTGCTTCTGCGTCCTCATCAACAGCTTTCCAAGGCACTATTGGTTATTTGGCTCCAGGTACTGTCCTTTTACTCTCTCTCTCTCTCACTCTCACTCTCACTCACTCACACACACACACACACACACACACACAGATTTTACAGTGTTGTATTGTTATTTATACAGGTTCTGTTTTTTTTTTTTTGGCCTCACATTTTCGCTAGCCTTTTTGGTCTAGTTTTCATATTTAGGTGTTGCATTAGATGTTGAAATAAGCTGTCTAGCTCCTTCTTCTATGATATTTCACAGATTAGAAATATTATCATTTAAAGAATATTAAAAGAAAAGGAGAGAGTAGAACAAGGATTGAGTACATATATATATGCATGGATGGCATGGGCTCAAGTTGAAAATTCAATTGAACAAAAATATCACTTTTTATTAATTAATTAATTAATTTGTAACTTAGAAATAAAATTCAATTATATATTAAACAGGAAACAACTTAACAAGTACTCCCAATTTTTCAATATTTGACCATATATCTACCTTCGTTTAATTTGCAGAGCTTGCGTACATGAGGAAAGTAACAACCAAAGTTGACGTGTTCAGCTTTGGTATAGTAATAATGGAGTTTCTAACAAGAAGGAGACCCACAACGCTCATAGAAGAGAACGGCTTGCCCTTAAGTCTGCGTGAAATAGTGCAGAAAGCACTTGCAGATACTGAAACAAAGAAACATGTTCTTCTTCAAGTTGTGGATCCTTTGCTTTTTGAGAAGGAGCATCACCATCGTCATGAAGATGTCTTGGTGGAGCTTTTGAAGCTATCATTGAGCTGTACTCTTCCTGGTCCTGAAGATCGACCTAGGATGAACCAAGTGTTGCCTGCCTTGATCATGCTTAAGAAAAAAATATCATAACCATCATCTCTACCTTTTTCTTGTTTCCAATTCATCTTCACATTTGAATTTGATTAAGAGCAGAGAAAATAATATTACGGTTGCATTTGTGTGCAAAGTAATATCTTTGCAATTTTAGTTTCAAGAAATGAATAAAAGCAATACGAGTACTTATGAGAAGCAGATAATGATTGAGATTTGCTTCTGCAGAAATTCTTCTCAAATACACATAAACTTCACATTCACACTCAAATTTAATTAATTACTAGACTTTCTCACTTATATATGATGATACTACATTATTTCTGGCTCACTTTCCTGGGACAAAGTTTGTGGCATAGGCCCAAGCATTGTTAAGCATTTGCAGATTATAGTTAACACATATTCTTAAATCATTGCTCAATAGTTGTTACTTGTTAAACAATTTTTCATATTTTTCAACTTATTTAACGTAACCAATGGTGACAATGTTATACTTAATCTTTCACTCAATTAATCATTTAAACTCCCTTACCACTATAGGTTATTTAATCACTTGAGGTACCTATTCCATCATCCAATCACAATAAACCAATTTCTTATTCAATAATAAATCCTCAATTCTAGTTTACAAAGTCTATATATACACACCCTTCCTCTTTGATTCCAACAGTATACGCACGTGTGTGTGTGTGTGAGAGAGAGAGAGAATATATTAAAATTCTAGATCTCAGTTTCACATACATAGATACACACGCACATGAGTGGGACCAATATTGGAATTCACTTGCCACCACAAGCTTATCCTCAATTCCATATCCAACGTGTGTATATATATTTACACTCAAATCCCAAATTTCAAAATGCATATATATACATACACAGACACGCATGCATGTATATATATATTTCCAGATTTCAAACACTTTTTACTTCAATATTCTTGCCACTTCACAATTTCTTAACCATCTTAACCAAATAGTGACAATATTAAATTCAAATCTTTCACAACTACTTAGCATTGGGACCTTTAATTAATCAAGTTTCTGGCTGATTCCTAATACAAATCGCAAAATCATTATTCTTAACATTAAATCTTCATTCATTTAAACGCTCAAACTTTATTTGATTCTTTTCAAGTAGTGCAAGAAATTCTGGACCTCACACCATTTCTTCAAAGCAAATATAAAATCCTCAATCACCAAAGATCTACACACACACACACACACATATATATATATATATATATATTTCTTTTTCACCACCAGGTTTCAAAAGAACTGAGACCCCATTTCCAAAAGCAAAATTTCAAGCTTCTCGGTACATCAAGGCAAGCAACAGAAATGAACATGCAGCAGCTCGAATGACTCAGAATAGAAAGGAAAAATCAACATGCATATCCTATCTCACCATTTAAAGATTCAGAAACTAAGCTTCTTCTTCAGACGCCACAAACTGAGTTTTAATGGAAACTCTGTTGTTTTTTTTCCTTCGATTCATCGTGACCCAGAGAAGAATGATATGCAAACTGAAATAAATCATTCAAATACTCTCATATCATCATTATTCAAGTATAAATCATAGCTCAGAGGCCAGCTTCCTCGGGGAACAGGGAACCCAACTCGTGAAACCAGAAACCCATTTCCATAAACTCAATAACCCGAAGAAAACATCACATGCACGTCTGATTTAGCTTGAGGAAACTCTAATATTAACGTGCATTGAGTTAATCGGTGAGATTGATTCGTTTTACCTCTGATTTCTTGATTTCACTAAGCTCAGAACCCACCCAGAAAAATGGATTCAGTGACGGAGATGAAGGTGCAGAGCTTACCTAGGTTGAACTCTTCGGTCACTTGCGTTCTCCGGTCACTTCGCCGGCGGTGACGGCTTCGCTCTGCCCCCCACCCCCACCCCCAAAACAAACAAATTTAAGCCTTAACATATATAAAATTTCTTTTAATAAATTTTTGAGCAAATTCATTATTTTTGTTTAAATTTTTCTTTAAAATACTTTTAACCCAAAAAATTTATGAAAAAATCTTAAATAAATCCAACTGAAATGTACAAATTTTAATTTAAGTATACACATTTTTTATTTAATATTTTTTAATTTTTTAATTTTACATATATACTTTTTTCGCTTTCCTCTTTTTTAAGTCTAACCCTTTTTTTTCTTGTTATTTTTTCAGCAAAATATTTCCTCCTTACTACATACCTTCTCTTTATTTTTTTAGTTTTCTTGCAAAATGCACCCAAAATAATTATTTTCACCGTAATAATTATTAAAAAGCTTATATGCTTTTGTTGCTCATTTATATGTTAAAAATAACAAAATAAATAAAAATTGAATGGGATAGTAAAAAATTCGGGAAAAAAAAGAAAAAAATTTAAAAAAATAGAAATCTAGAAGTTGTTGTTCAAAACAAAATTTTTGCACAAACCTTTTACAGCAATTTTTTTTAAAAATTTAGAACAAAATAGAAATTCATAATAAGTTAGGGTTAAAAGAGAAATTATCAAAATATACTCTCAATATTGCTGAAAGTCAACTCAAAATTAAAAGTTGATATCCCAATAATTCAATAAGATATATATTTTGGCATTAAGGTGAAAAGAATTTGTAATTAAAAAATTAGCAAACATATCTTCAATTTTTATTTTTAATAATAAATGGGTATTATGATCTTTTAACAACATTTAGAAATCTCTAGTGAGACCTATAGGCCTTATTAGAGATTTGATAAAAGTGTATGCATAAATAAGAATTTATGCATTTCCGTTGAATTTCATAAGGATTTTCCTAAAATTTATATATATATTTACTCAAATTTTTTTAATTGGTTTCCCAAAATTTCAATTACATTTTTAATACATTAGTCAAAATTTAAGATATTTCACTTCAATTCTCCTATGAAATCTGCAAAATCGTATGCTGACATCCACAATTAATCATAGTCGCTATCGTATGACTCTGAACAAGTAATCAACCTTTCACATATATGGTGGCTTTCAATTCTAGTTACGAAAAGGATATTAATGCCTCCTAATGAAAAGGATAACCTTTCACCATGACTTTGTATACATTCAGGACTTCAGGTACATGCATGGTAGGAAAAAAAATCTTCAAGTTACACGTGGAATTCTCTTATTGGGTGCACCTTTCATAAAAAATCTACCTATTAGGTGGATTAGGATGTGCCAAGTGGACCTAACAACGTAACCACAAAAATCTTGAAGCCCCAGTGAGAATGAAGATATAGATACCTTGTGATAAGAATCTTAGCCCTCCGTTCCCTTATAAAT
The DNA here is from genome assembly GCA_006871305.1 of Vachellia collinsii. Classification (NCBI taxonomy): domain Eukaryota; kingdom Viridiplantae; phylum Streptophyta; class Magnoliopsida; order Fabales; family Fabaceae; genus Vachellia; species Vachellia collinsii. Next base: position 9,515 of record QFDD01114615.1, read on the forward strand.
AGGCACCAAAACTTCATGTTTCTCTCACTTCATCCTCACCACACTCGCAACGTTCAATAAGCTGTTTTTATATTTTTTGATTAACCATGGCTGCCTCTACTATGGCCCTCTCCTCCCCATCTTTTGCAGGTGAGGCACTCAAGGTTTCTCCAGCACAGTTGGGCGTTGGCAGAGTTTCCATGAGGAAGATTGTCAAGCCCGCTGGCCCTTCTGGTAGCCCGTGGTATGGCCCTGATCGTGTTAAATACTTGGGTCCTTTCTCTGGTGAACCCCCATCCTACTTGACTGGTGAGTTCCCCGGTGACTATGGCTGGGACACTGCGGGACTTTCAGCTGACCCAGAGACTTTTGCCAGAAACCGTGAGCTTGAAGTCATTCACGCTAGATGGGCTATGCTGGGTGCTTTGGGCTGTGTATTCCCAGAGCTCTTGGCTCGAAATGGTGTCAAATTCGGTGAAGCTGTTTGGTTTAAGGCCGGATCCCAGATCTTCAGCGAGGGTGGGCTAGATTACTTGGGCAACCCAAGCTTGATCCATGCTCAGAGCATTCTTGCAATTTGGGCATGCCAAGTGATCTTGATGGGTGCTGTTGAGGGATATCGTATTGCTGGCGGGCCTCTTGGTGAGGTTATAGACCCACTCTACCCAGGTGGAAGCTTTGACCCATTGGGTCTTGCTGATGACCCGGACGCTTTTGCTGAGTTGAAGGTGAAGGAGATCAAGAATGGTAGATTGGCTATGTTTTCAATGTTTGGGTTCTTTGTTCAAGCCATTGTGACTGGAAAGGGACCTCTAGAGAACCTTGCAGACCACCTTGCTGATCCAGTGAACAACAATGCTTGGGCCTATGCCACTAACTTCGTTCCTGGAAAGTGAACTTAGAAAGATGTATTATTTTTCCAGAAGGGAAAAGAAAGTGAGGGTTGTAACTTGTGATGTAAATTTGTTGCAAACCAATTGAAGAGCATATGGTTGTGACTTGTGATGTAAATTTGTTGCAAACCAGTTGAAGAGTATATTGTGTTTTGTGCACCAAAGCTCCATTCCAATTGATCTCACAATTTTACTTCTAGTAGTGGCTAATAATAATAAATTGAACCCATGTTTAAGAAATCATACACAAGGTGGTAAGCTTTTTATAAAGCCAAAACGTTGAGATGTGGAAAAGGAACTAATAAAGTAGTGCAAAAGTTGATTGAAAATAGTTGTAGAGAGATATTCATATCCTTGCAAATGGCTACATTGCAATTATTGATCACATATTTTGATTCGTGGGAAAAAAGAAATTTTTTTTTTACCCCAATCAACAATCTAACTGGGTATAGCTTTGTTCATAGAGTTTGACAGTTTTTTGAGAAGTTGGTCCAGAGATGAAAGTTATTAGGTTTGTTTAAGTATGTTCCTTCTCTTTGCTCTAACCAAAGCATTGCGATAAAGCTCCTCAAACTTTTCTGCCGGAGATTCCCAGCTAAAATCCATGTTCATGTCCTTCTGAACAAGCCCATCCCAACTCTTAGGGTTTTCTTTGTAAAATTTGAATGCACGTTCCAAAGCTTCGTCTAATTCCTGCCCAAATTTTTTTCATCAAAGTTCAAAAGCTTTCCTTGAAACAATAACATATACTACCTAATGACAAGCCGACTTACCTTCTCATCTGCCTTCAAAAATGTAAATCCGTTTCTTAAACGGTAAGGTATTGTATTATCATCGACATCAAAAACACTACAAAGAGGAGGTGTAATTCAATTATTCTTCAGAAAAAAGAAGAGTTATGCTTCCATGTGGTGATATTATGCATGTTCTGATGATACCTGTCATTGATTCCTCCAGTTTTTCTAGCAATAGGGATTGCGCCATATCTCATGGCAATCATCTGCAGAACAGATAACAAGGCAGGAGAGTTTGAGAGAGAGAGAGAGAGAGATTGATTATTAAACATGAATGGACAATGTTGCAAAGGATTGATTATTATAAATGTTCTTCCATCCTGACATTCCACAAACACGATTAACATGCTTCAGTGAACAAACATGGAGACTTTACCGGTGTTAGGCCACAAGGTTCAAGGATGGATGGAATAATGAACATGTCAGATGCAGCATAAATGAGATGTGAGAGAGATTCATCATATTTCAATATCAATCGAACACGGTCATGACCCTGAAAGTAGTGAGCAATCTTCTCAAATTCTTCCTGGGAAAGAGAAAAACACAAATAAGTTGAGAATAAAATAATGAAAAGGCACAATAAAAGGGAATTATATCTCCAAATTTTAGAATCTATACATGAAAACTCTTAGAGAAAACAAATACATCTTCTGCTATGTGTCAGAACTCATGTACTATGTTTTTCTCTTTAGTTTTTGATAAGATAACATTCCAGCTAATGTTTAAGTTGAATGCTCAGAAAGTTTTAGTTCTTACATCATATTGCTTGATCTTCTCCTCTTTTAACAAACAGAAATGAAACGCTTATAAATTTTGGAGCACAAATATGACCTGTATTTTTTGTATTGGACTTGAACCAAGAAGAACAAATTGTCCTCCCATCTCTAGAGTTTGATAAATTGCATGTCTAATGAGAGAAACACCTTTATGTGGCACCAATCTTGTCACACAGCCAACCTAGAAGAGTATAGATAAAAATATCCAAACATAAGTCAGTTTGCAGAATCCTTGAGATAGTCAAGAAGTGAAAAGAAAGAAAGGATATTTATAATTATGAAAAAATAGAGTTGATTTAAACAGTTGAGGAAGAATGTAAAAATTTAAATTGTTGCACCAAGCAATTTCTCATTTATAATAAGAACATATAATTACCAATGGCATCCTAACATCTTCAGACGAAAGACCTAGTCTCCTTCTCAAAAAATCCTTGTTTTTTGATTTCCCATGAAGATCATTTGCACTGAACTGAAATCTAAGATAAGTATCAGTACCAGGGTTCCATGCATCAGTATCAATACCATTCAAAATGCCAAAAAATTTGTGGGATTGTGAACGAAGTGTCGAATTGAGGCCTTGACCTTCCTGCATTGAATACAACAATATCAATATAACCATTTCCAATAAAAAATTGTAATATCACAATATTGTTTATGCCATTATTCTCTATTTTCCATATTCTCCCAACTATTACACATCCTCCTCTTGTTAAAGCAAGAAAAACTCTTAATGTGCACGAGAACAAGGATCATACCTCTATGGTTTGTAGTTGTTGAGCATAAGAAGGTGACACTGTTGTGACAATGTTAGAGAAAATAATTCCACCCTGATAGTTGGATGTAAAAAATGTTAGTAGTTTATGTTTGTGAAGTTAACTATAAATAGATAAGTTTTAGTTACTATGCCTTAACAGGATTGACTCTATCATGAGCTTTATTATCCTGCAATCTGTCTTGTCTATTTAGTCGGCTGGGATCAAGACCACATGATGACAGTTCTGAAGCTGGTGCAGTCCCTTGATACTCGAAGTTGTGGCATGTAAAACATATTCTTGCAGAATTTAAACCCTTTGTAAAATATACATCCCAATATAATGGAGCCTGGCAAAACAAGATTGAAATTGAAATTTGGTAGGTTTGAAAATTTAGTGCTTTCATAAGTGTAACTCAAAAAACTATAAAGAATTTTATAGTACATACAACAAATGATGTATGCCAATCATGGCAATGAATAATATCAGGCCTCTTGCCAGATTGATGAAGAAACTCAAGAGCTGCACGACTGAAAAATGAAAAGCGCTCAAAATCATCATGTTCTCCATAAATCCTTCCTCTCCGAAAGAACCCTTTATGGTGAATGGGCTCAATGAAATACATAGGAAGACCTGCAAAACAAAGGTTAAGTTACTATACATAAGATAAAAAGAAACATTTAGTACAAAAATGGAATTATTCAATGTAGAGAAAAATTAAATTGCCAACCTTCAACCGTGCCAACCCAAATTTTATTTTTGTATAGTTGTCCATCAAAGTATGAGGGTATCTCTACATCTAAAGCCTGCAATAAGGATCAAGTTATCATGAGTGATTCACGTGATTCATGATGGTAAGATTATTTTTACTTGTTTGATAATTTTATGAAAAGACTATAGCATACCCTTAAGCCTTTGATCCTGTCATAGTGCATGAAATCATATTTCGGAAGAATAATTTCAACAAGGTGTCCATTCTTTTGAAATGCTTTACAAAGTCCACCGACAACATCTCCCAAACCACCAACCTATTACAGAAAAAAAAATCATGTTAAAATCTTATTATTTATATTCAACTTAGAGATGAGGTATGATATGGGTAGCCTTCTCTAGAAAGGTCAACAATTTGGTTTTGATGGCAATTGATAGATAATTAAGTGAGATGAAAAGTCATACTTCAAAAGTTAGCTGTTGAATCAATTCATTTAAATATTCCATTAAGTCATAAACCTCTATTGTCAACTTCTTCTGAGAGGTCGATAATCAGGTTCTGATACCAATTGATAGATACCTAAGTAGAAAGTTAGCTATTAAGGTAGGATAATCAATCCATTTAAGTATCTCATTAAGCATCCCATCCTACTCTATGTAGGGCTTATCATCTATTACTAACAAGTCTCTATCAAAAAAAGAACTTTGAAAGATAAAAGACTAAGAGAACTTATTGCTAAATTCTGGGCTAAAATTAGTTCACCTTGGCTACTGGTGCCATCTCTGCTGCGATGTGAACCACATGCAATGCCGAGCTAGGAGTCAAAATAAGAACCATATTAGACAATAGAAGATACATATGCGAATTAATAAGAACCACATGCAATACCTTGTTGCCGTTGTTGCAAGAAATGCTGAAATGATCTCTTGTTCACTCTGTTCTTTGACATCCATGTATGTATTAAAAATATGTTTGTCTCTTTTCCACACATTTTCTCGCAGAACCTGTGCTTCGTCAATTGATATTTTCTTTTCAAGTAACCAACCATCAACCATAAGCAACAACTGACTCCAAAATTCCGATGGCATATAATCCCCGGGTCCTTCATAACGCGGCCTCAATTCTTCAACCTTTCTCTGATGGTCCTGGTTTCCCTGTGATACTGTAATAGGTATGTCAACTTGTTTAGTTTCCCTATCTAGCAACAACCGCTGATTTTGAATCCCATCCCTTTGATCCTTGCTTCTAACGGTCAGTGTTGAAAGCATCTCTGATAAGTTTTCCTTAGAAGCCGAGGACTTTGACTCCAAGTTTTTCACTTCCAACATTGAGTACTCACTTTCCAAGAGTTCTACACGTACCCTTTCCTGGTTGGCCACTTTTAACTGTGCTTCAGTCTCTGCCAACCTTTTCTCCAAGAATTCAATTTTTCCTTGCAATTCTTCCCTCTCACGAAGAATGTTTTGAAGATCTTCAAGGGCCCGGACTTTGGATTGATTATAAGTGTCGGAATCTAGAGGATTGAAAAAGAAAAAAGAAAAAAGTGACAGGCTATTAAACCAAAAACGTTGGATGAGGGAATTGAAAAATAGTCTATTGGTATTTCTGAAAGATCTCTTACCTTTCTCTTCATATCTCTTTATTTCCAACGAATTCTGGAACTGGGTACCAGATGGCTCCTCACTCGGCTTCGATACATCTCTGTTGATTATGTTCTGTCACATAGGACAGTATTATATCATATTGTAGTAACATCACCATCTTCTATCTCTACAGTTCAATTCTGTATAAATGCAATTAGAGATATGTATGTGTGCACAAGCAATCATTTATACATGACAAAAGATTGGGGAAGACGTAGATGGCATTTTCACTGAATCAAGAAGGACGAGTGGAATATTTATTTCCATTGGTAAGCCTAGTTGAAGGAAATATATACCAAAGGCCTGATATTAGAAAGCCTGAAATTCCTTGCAATGCCACTCTCTGCTTGGGTATTCCCATCAGCTGAAGCTTGATCGTCAGGAACTTTCTTGATGGGTTGATTTTCAGGCCGGAAACTGTTTACAGTTGAATGAGTTTGAGCACATTAACAACAAGCCAGGGACTAAAGTAGCTATCATAAAAGAAAGAAATAAAAGAATGGAAAGGCAACACAACGAATATAACAGGGTTTCTGCAGCTGCAATATTTGGTTTAAAACAAAAAACCTTCATGCTCACACCACTTCTGAACTCAAAGTTAGCCTCCCTCTCCCAAAAAGAATCTGTAGATTAACAGTCTTAAGCCAATGAATTGAAGTGGAACTGTAAAATGTGGAATATTACTTGGGATCCTGCTTTCCCGCTCTGCAAGAAGCAGGAAGAAGACGACGGGAAGGCGAGGGAAAGCACACTACATGATTGGAGGGCTTAGGAATAGAGTTGGAGTTGAGGAGCGTGATGTTCCAGCCAGAAAAACCCGTTGTGAGCTGTGTAGTCATTTTCAGTGCAAGAGAGAGAAAGCTTGAGAACTCAGCTTGATCAGAATCAGAAGGAGGAGGAGGAGGAGGAGTAACGGTTTTGAGTTTCTTGAGCATAAGGACTTGGGAATTGATTTATATAGTTACGCTTGCTTGGCCTGACAGAAAACAAAAATGCCACCACGTCTGAATATTCTCTCTCTCTTCTTTCAGGCAAACGAGTTGTGGAATACAGAGAAAGGGTGTTCATGCAGGAAGGTAATCGTCCCTTACCGCTGCTTTTAGCCAAGAATTCTTCGAGGGTATTATTTATTTATTGTACATAGGAAAACAGATTTTTATGTTTTCATTTAATTTCATTACGCGGCCTTGGATTGTGTAGTTTGTTAATAGGTTTAACTTTTCTTTAATATGTTAACTTTTTTTTTTTTAACATGCATACGTATCTTCTTATTATGGTGATTAATCTCTCGTATTTTTTGTTTTCTTTTTCTTTATGATTGCTTTGATCAACTTTGTAAGTAAGCTATAACTCCACTGTAAATATAACCTGGAAATCCATGATAATTAGTGACAAGAATTCTTCAATTTGCATGTGACAGTATTGATATGCAATTTCTGGGCCTTTATTCTTTTAATTAAGAAAACATTGGTAAGGAGAACAAAGGAAAAATGTATAATCACAAAAATAATAATTGATGACATACAATACAGCTAAGAAATAAAGAATGAATGTATAGTAATCACCCAAACACAAAAAATAGTGTGTGTATGCGTGTAAATTTGATATGCCTGAGTTAAAATTGATTTATTCTTTTTTTGTACCATTTATCTCTTAAATATACCCCTGGCAAAAAAGAATCTCTTAAATATAAAGTACGACATTCTAATAAAATGACAGTCTTTTTAGTATGAATTATAATTAATAACACGCTTAACAACTAATATAATTAGCCTTTTTTGTATGAATTATATTAATTGTATATATAATTATATTAATAATTATATATACAATTAATATAATTATATATAAGTTATATAATTAATTTTAATTCAAAGCTTTATATCTATCCCTATATAAGTTATAAAACATAATTATATTTGTATTTATGAAAAAATATTTTAATATATTTATATATTATAATCTATATACAATTTAAACTTCACTTCAAAAAAAAAATTTCTCTATAATTTACAAGGTATTTTTTCGGTGAATTAATTTTAATTTTTGGAATGGGCAAACAAAAAAAAAAAAATTAATTTTTGGAGTTATTTATAATTATAAATATGAAAATCGCAACGGTGCGGCTTAGAAGTTTGCAAGCTATTGCGCGGGGAATGATCCAACAAGAGTTTCGAACGTTGAGAGGCGAAGTAAGCCGGGTGAGAGTTCCAAATTGCAAGTTTGCAAAAAGGTTTCTTTTTCAGTTAGATGAATGGAAGGAGAACAATCTTCAGAGTTTTACTACAGAAACGACCTCGATGGTTTCTCTATTTTTCTACCTCACCCACCTTCGATTCACTTCATCCCCAACCTTACTACGATCTCACTATCTGCATTTCCTCCCTCCAAGCTTGTGCTCACCACAGCAACCTCTTCAAAGGTAAGGAACTCCATTCCTACATACTTAAGAATGGGTTCCTCCATTCCCCGCTCTCCGTCACCAGCCTCATCAACATGTACTCCAAGTGCAGCCTCATGAACTACGCCCTGAAGGTCTTCTATTACCCGACCCTGGATGATAAGAATGTTTATGCGTACAATGCAGTCATTTCTGGTTTTGTTGTTAATGGGTTTGCCCACGATGCGTTTGAGGTTTATAAGCAAATGCGGTTTGCGGGCGTTTTGCCAGATAAATTTACGTTTCCTTGCGTCATTAGATCATGCGGTGATGCTATGCATGCTTTTGAGGTTAAGAAGATTCATGGGTTGCTGATTAAACTTGGACTGGAATTGGACGTATTTGTTGGTAGTGCTTTAGTCAATACTTACTTGAAATTTGGGTTGATGAAGGAAGCACAGGAAGTGTTTGATGAATTGATTGTTAGAGACGTGGTGCTCTGGAACTCAATGGTCAATGGATATGCGCAGATTGCGCGGTTTGATGAGGCTCTAGAGGTGTTTGGGTTGATGGGCTTAAACGGGGTAATTCCAAATAGATACACCGTTACTGGTGTCTTATCCATCTTTGCCATGACAGGAGACTTTAACAATGGTAGAGCCACTCATGGATTTGTTATTAAAATGGGCTATGATTCGGTTGTTGCTGTTGCTAATGCACTAATTGACATGTATGGAAAGTGCAGATGCTTAATTGATGCCTTGAACATTTTTGAGGCAATGGATGAGAAGGATATCTTTTCATGGAACTCGATGTTATCAATTCATGAACACTGTGGCGATCATTATGGAACTCTGAGGGTTTTCGGCATGATGCTTGGTGAATTGGTTAAACCTGATTTAGTTACAATTACAAATGTACTGCCTGCTTTCTCTCACCTTGCAGCATTAGTGCATGGTAAGGAGATACATGGGCATATGATTGTTAATGGTTTTGGGAAAGACGATAGTCTGGTGAATAATGCTGTGATGGACATGTATGCAAAATGTGGTGATATGAGATATGCTCACTTGGTATTTGATAATATGAGGGTGAAGGATGTGGCATCATGGAACATCATGATCATGGGATACGGAATGCATGGTTGCGGCAATGAAGCATTACAATTTTTTTCTGGTTTGTGTCAAGCTCAACTGGCACCCGATGAAATCACTTTTGTTGGTTTGTTGTCTGCATGCAGTCATGCTGGCATGGTGAAGAGGGGGAAGGAATTTTTGGCCGAAATGGAATCAAAATATGGCGTTTCTCCAACCATTGAGCACTACACTTGTGTGATTGACATGCTTGGTCGAGCCGGCCAGCTCCAGGAAGCTTATGAGTTAGTGCTAACAATGCCCATTGAGGCTAATCCTATAGGTTGGAGGGCTTTGCTAGCGGCATGCCATCTCCACAAGAATACAGACCTGGCTAAGATTGCCGCAAGGAAGGTGATTGAACTTGAGCCAGGGCACTCTGGAAACTATGTATTGATGTCAAATGTCTATGGAGTTGCTGGTCGATATGAGGAAGTATCAGAGGTGAGACATACAATGAGGCAAGAGAATGTGAGGAAGACACCCGGTTATAGCTGGATTGAGCTCACAGATGGTGTGCATTTTTTTGTAACAGGCGATAGGAAACATCCCAAAACTGACTTTATCCGTGATGGCCTAAATTCATTGACTGCTCTTCTCCGGGAGCATGGATATGTGCCTTCGATCTAGCATTTAACCTGTGATTAAAATCAGGCATGGCAACTTTCTTTTGGGAATTGATAACTTGTTGACGGGTAGATTAGCTCTTGCCCTTTTACTTTTATACTGCATTCCATACCATGCACGCAGAATTATTGGTATTAAATTCTAATATATTTACTGAAAGAATTTGATACAGTTATCAAGAAGAGATAATTTGTCTTCTTGAAAACCTGGGTGTGATTCCTTGATAAGATTGATGCCTGCTTTATGGATGAATCCCAATCTCTAGAAGGGGGAACACAGAAAGTGCTAAGGAGAGGTCATATTTTGCTCCCTACAACGCAGCATCCATGTGTATATATCGAAGAAGATGATGTGCTAGTTGCTGAAATGAAACAGAGGGTTGACTATATTAAGGGATTGACAGGACCGATACCTTTATGTTGAATAAATTTCCTCTGCATGGCTCTCCCCTGTTCCAGCTCCGGCAAGCACCGAGAAAGAGTAGTCATTAGCTAAGGATTAAGGAACTAATTGATTGAAAGGAAAAAATGTTGTACTTGACTGAAAGGAGGAGACAAATTGAAATTAACCATGACCCCTGTTCCACTGGTCTTCCACAGGGGACTTCTATATCATCCTGTGGGCACGGCAGAGAGAAGAAAACTTTGACGTTTAAAGGCTGGAACAGGATGATTTGCAATACAATGAAATGAACAAATGGGTATATGATTAGGAGGGAAGTGCAATTTCAAACTTTAAAAGAATGGATGAGAGAGAATAAGCCATTTCCAAGCCACTTGGCCGCAATGTTCACAGCTACAGCAAATGAGTCTCAAGCTGCTATTGTTCATGGTTTGGCTGATTTATTAGATTTAGTTAAGATATTTGGTTATTAGAATTTTAAGGTTACTATGATTTTGTTGTGATGCATACTAACCGATGCAATGACATGGAGTTTATAGATTAAGCTATTATTCATTTATGAGTAGTGTTGCTTTCTATAAATTTTATATTTTTACTCATATTGATGATTTTATGAAGAAATTTCTAAGTTTGGTTATTTAGTTTGCATTTCTTGGTTATTTGGTTTTAAACCTGGATATTTTGAAATTAAAATTTAAAAAATGTTTTTTAAGTGAGAGGGACAAACAAATAATTAAAACTAGGAGAAATAAACCTCTTACGCACTTCTATTATTGTGTCCCTGTTTTTCCTATTTCATAAATACTGAAATGGACCATCAAGAGCTATCTAGGCCAAGCTGATTCAATTGCGGAAGACTAACTTCAAAACATTCAAATTCACATGGTTCAACTCAACTGCCCTGCGTTATAGTAAATATAGCTTCAATTGACACCAATCTCAAGGTACGTTGATGAAGAAATCTGACAACACAAGTAATTTTCACTCTATATTTTAATAATACTACGATGATCTTATGCAAAATCCAGAATATACACTATTCATCTGTTAGACTCATCTGATGGCGAGGTGTTTCTGTTTCAGCAACACTGTTGGATTTGCAGTCATCCAGCTTCTGTTGATAGACATATGAAACAAAGCCCCAAACGGCTAACACCATAGAGATCGCCTTTATCCCATGCATTTTGTCATGGAGGAAGATGATTGCCAAAATAGGAACCAAAGGCAAACCCAGAACACTTATAGCATTGGAGAAGAGAGAAGAAACCTCAAATATCAGCCCCACAGAGCCAATAGCAAACAACGACCATAAAATGGCTGTCCAGGTCAGGTTCAACACATAGGAAGTCTTTCCCATCTCATACTCTTCCATTTCTATATTCAGCTCCTTCCATTCTCCGCTAGCAAAAAGTCCGACTAAAGTTGCAGAGGTTGCTACAATGGATTGGCATACTATCATATCCATGATTGCTTGAAAGTTTCCCTTTTTATAACCTTCTTGAATGCTAGTTGCATGAGGGAAAGAATCAGTCCATACCCAGCTGCAGAAGCAAGTGCACACATGAATCCAGTCACATATTTTCCTCTGGAGATTTGTGTGGAAGAATCTGAAGCTGCAGAGTCTGTTTCGAACACGAGGAGGATGGAGGAGATAGTGAGGAGGACAAGAGAGTTTATGATGTAAGGTGTGAAGTGAAGAGAATTGAGGAAGAAGGAGAAGAAAGCATTGAAAGCTAACTGGGATGAGCAAACGAGAGACACAGTAGAAACAGGAAGGTACGAGAGCCCGATTGAATACGTGTAGCAATTTGATGCTCCAAGCAGACCAAGAAAGACATAAACGAATGCTAGCTTTTGAACAGAAGGTTGCTTCTCAGGATTCTGAATGTGAATATTTCTGATGGGATTTTTGGAGGGTGATGATGAGATGATGTAATAAGGAAGAAGAACAGGGAAACCCACTAGCTGTACTAGAGACCCCATCCATTTGCTCTTTCCACCTTTTTCATAGTACAATCTTCCCAGGAGTGTTGCAGCTGACTGGCCTGACAGGACAAATACAGTGTACAAGGTTATTCGGAGGCAACGATTGTATCTTCGTCTCTCTTGGCCATTGATTGCTGATTGATTTGGGAAAGCAGTACTTTCATCCTCCACTGGTTCTGTTTCTTTGTGCCCATGAGCTGCAAGAGAAACTTTACAAAACATTAATACAGCTATAGGTGGCTTAACAGATACCAGCTGGTGACATAGAAAGAGATTGCTAAACTCTCAGATTCTGCTTCCTAATTTCTTTGCAGGGAAGAGATAGCAAGGTAACTGAACTACATAGACGTATAAGAAGCATGATACTTCAAAGCTTTGTTTTTTAATCTGCTTAGCAATTCTTACAGGTTTAGATCCAAGTAACATGAGAACAAGGTATAATTTGTCTGCAACCATCTACTAGTTATTGACAAGCATAAGCATTTGACTTACCCATTATGTCTAGTTGTACTTCTCCAGGCTTTTCCATGTCGAAGTTGATGTAGTTTCAGAGGAAGAGAGAGTTACAGAGACAGAGAGAAATAATGTTTGTGTTACAAAATGCAACATTGAACACTTGCTTCATGAAATTCCATGGTGGACAGTGCATAAGTGTGAAGATATTTTAACCTAACCTAAACCTAACCACATTCTCCTAATTCAGTCCCACTCCCAAGTAGACAACCAAGCAAAACTTCATTTTCGTGGAGAAACAGAGTCGTATAGTGCATGAGAGTGAAACAAAATCATCTATTGACAGCATGAGACTAGGATTGGGTTAGGAAATGATTGGTAAGATGTAAAAAATAAATTAATAAATAAGACGCTTATATAAAATTTGGACAAATTTTACTAAAAGATAATTAAATAATAAAAGATATAAATTTCACTTATCTTAATCATGATGAACACAAGTTGGACAATTGGAATAGAAATAACTAGGACATTTGTTGCCCGTCAGATTAGAAATCTGTTTATTCCAATCAAGCAGACATATCACTTCATAGTTTATTACAAAAAATTTAAACGAATCAATATTAAATATCAATTTTTTAGCAAGTCGCACGTTCTCAAGTTGTACACAATACTCCTCATTTCTTAGACTCTACAATATCATACAATGATATGAATATATGATTTTGCATCTTGCACTAATAAAAAAAATTGTTGGTAAATAATATATAAATATTTAATGTGAGTTATATTTAGCAAAAATAGTTAATAGTTAATATTTCATAACATGACAAACCAACATTTAAATTTTTACTGAAAAATATGCTAACATTTAATGCTTATCATCCCTTATCCTCATGCATAATGACCTTCAATGGAGGGACATCTATACCAACCAATACACGCACCAAGATATAATAACTACTCTGATCTCTTACCCAAAAGAGGGGAAAAACTTTGAATGCAACTGTACGAGATTATTTTCTTTTAGTTAATTTAGATGACATTTAGCAGATTATTACATGGGTAATAAATAAATCAATTTTTGTATTGTTTAACACACTAACGCTTGGCACCTTTATTTATTAGTTATTACACTAGGAGAGTCTTAATCCTATACATCTCACATCAAACAATCCTTTTACCAGTTTAACCCACAAAAGAAACGTATCTCTGTGAAACAATATGATTTTTGCAAGTGGTGGTGCTGGGGACCACTCCATGCAAAATGATTGAGTTTTTTATTTTGGTGTTTGAATATGCTGGGCTGCCCACTTGTATACACTAATCACAGATTGATGTAGTGACTGATCATGCTATCTTATCATCATTTAGTAAAAATGATTAATCAAATTTAGATAACATTGTTTGACTAGAATCCTGATCTTAATAATCTGCCAAACATCTATCTATATATCTATTTTATATTTAAATATAATGTAAAATTTATTCATGAGCCATAAATAAGCTCACACACCTCAAAGACGTCCGTATAAATTTGTAGTTAAATGCTCGCTTTTATGAGATAATATAGATTTACATAATCATATATATATATATAGCATATTTATAGAGAAATATATAGTTACATTATTTTATGATTCTCTCATGAATAATTAAAAAACAAACTATATTGGCACTTCCGGCCATAGGAACAGCGCAACTGTTGGTACAAAGATTGACACTTGCCAAATGAAAATACACATTTCCTTTACCCCTCACAAATAATGATTGGCTACAGAATATGAATATGAACTAGTAACTAAATCTTGAATTCTTGGAAGCAAACACTATGAATTTCTAACACTTCCCTACATGTATCTCTCTTACCTGTAAGAACAATCATATGCACGGAAAATTGATTTATCAACTTTTATATCTGATGCAGCAACAAAGAATGACAGTGATACATTTTACAACCAAGTCGTTAGAGCATTTGAAAGAACTAACATTTCCATTTATCCTTGTTTTAATACACGTATTCTTCTTTTCTTGTAAATGAAGGGACCTGTCTTTGATGTGTTGAATTTCAAAGCCTGTCAAAAAAGACACGCATTTACTGTATGTGCAGCTTAAGAAATTAGACTTAACTCATACTGAGATAAGTAAAATATTATATCAAAGTTCATCATATTGTGCTCGTTAATGTTTCTGCCATAAACCCTTTACGGGGCAAACAAGGGCTTACCATCATTGATCGAGAATCTGAAGCAGAAGCAGCGATATGCAATACAAAGAAAGCGAAATAACAATTCCAGTGAGAAAATTTTGCAGCAGCATTCGATTATCTTTAGTTGGGATGAACACTGACTTGAGCATGTTTGTTAAGTCAAAAAGTCGATAGGATATCTGCAAAGCATTTCAACATGGCAGCATGTTGCAACTTATTATGATTGTTCTGGAGCTTGGAAGTAAAAAAAACAAAAGAACAAAAATTGAACCAAAAAAAAGAAGGCAACAGAAAAGCTCATTACCAAAGTGTAAATAGCTGTTGTAAGCATAAAGTTGAGAAGAGGATAGCCCGGAATAATAGAAAGAAGCCACTTGGGTTGTCCATTGGGCATGTTTGATCTGTGCACAAATAAGGAATGATCAGCCAAATCCTTTGGGACTAAAAAACAATTCTTTCACAAATATATCTTTTCATTGTTATTTTCCCCGATCACCAAGCTGTTCTTGTGAAACAACAAAGACAAAACAATTTAGTAATAAAAGAAATATCCAAGTTGACATATTTCCATAAATGACACCTTGAGATTCCCGTCTCTCGAACTATGACCAACTAAACAAGTTATGGCCTACAAATGTAATGAAATTTAACTCGAATAATTGAGCTGTCAGCACTTGAAATTGATTGTGGTGCTTACAAATCGTGCATTTTAGTCCTGATAATATAGTACAGATACAAAACCATGTCATCAGAAACTCTTTAGTATGCTTACAAACCTCAGCCAGATATGGAACTGCGAAATGTAAGTCTCCAAAGTTATCTTCCCCAGCCACCTATTGACATAAGCAAATAGGGTAAAGAAAAAACAGAACATGATAAATTTATGCAACAACTCATGAAAAACCACTCTGAAGAGAACTTCAACAGCAAAGTAAAGAACACATACGCAAAGAGGGTCAAAGAGAAACTGCGAAACTGCTGTGTAAAATTTCGCAAGCATATGTAAACACTGAAAAAACAAACGAAAAGCAGGTTACCAATGAAGAGACTTCAAAGAAAAAATTACATGCTACCCATATTCTTCCAGGATGTAGTTCCTGTAAAAATAAAGGGAAAGAAACCAAAATACTTACAAAAGGGAAATTAAAAACAAAGCATACTCACGTAATCGGAATCCATGAGGTGTAGGGGTGAAACTTGTTGTATGTTATTTTATCCAGCTTGTATATATATTCATACCATAAATATCCAACCTAAAAAGGAAACCATTAAAATGAGGTCTTCTTGCTAGTCACTTTGGTCTTGATAAAAATAAAACCAGATAAGAAAACTGAAAGAGAACAACAATTTGAGCAAGAAATGATCTCATCATTGGTTGTCTAACTCACTAACAAAGAAACTGAAACAATGCCTGTTTTGATTATGATTTTTCTGTTGGTTTTGCACTCCTCCAACTTTTCCATCCATTTCTCAACCTAACATAGAGGAAAATATTTGTAAGTTACAAGACCTAAATGTTGTCATAAAACAAGACTCAATACACGAACTAGCATAAGAGATTACAGTTGGATGGAAATAGGCATAGATCATTCCAATTATCCAGATGTAGCGATCAAGCCCAGATCTGAAATGCCATTCGTGGATTGGAGGGAGGTCAGGTTTTGCAGGATCAGTATACCCTGTAACATAAAGATGACCATAATACGCAATTAGTAAAACGTACGCAAGCCTCCATCTTAAGTTAACACATCAAGTTGATATCCGAGACGCTTTTTGAGTGACTATGGGATCCCAAAAGAACAAAACCCTGTGCCTACGGGCGGCTAAACAGGGACAATACCTCATGATGTTACACAACACACTGTTATATTTAAAAGTATGCACAAAGATTGGGAGAATATATGGTAACAAAATATATAGCATAACTTTTTCATCTTTTTGGCAACTATTACATTCAACAAGAAAAGGCCCGCAATTTTGGAGGCAATATAAATGCTAAATCTTAACCCGCTAAAAATGTAGTTGAGTATTGCAACTTAGTGGAGTACACATGCTATAGAGATAACCAAGTGCAGCCAACTGACAAACTCAAATATTTTAGCATGCTTAAAAAGGTGGCAGTAGGCATAACCAAAGTCAAATTGAAAATAAATTAACTCCAAGCATGATAGATTTACTAACCTAAAAAGAACAGTAGGCATAACCAAAGTCAAACTGAAAATAAATTAACTCCAAGCATGATAGATTTACTAACCTAAAAAGAAAGCAAAGGGACTCCACAGAATGTCAAAGACTCCAGGGATTTCCCAAATCAAGATCACCACAAGAAAGCATGCGAGAATCTTTGCAGTCATAACTGAGCTTTTCTCATTATACTTGTTAAAAACACCTAGTGCTCCATACACCATCAAAGTGAAAAGGGTGTGCATTGGACATATATAATAGAGCACATAGTCATTTTTAAGCACAATACAACAAAAGGCAACCAAGAAATTAAGCCGCCACATCATCTGCACAGCAGACTAATGAGTTAGAATTATCTAGTTTCAACAGAAGAAAGGGGCAAGGAAGAAGTAGAAAGTAGATAAAGAAAATGAAAGACTTTTACGTGACCTGAGCAAAACGTGCAAGGCTGAAATCCTTTCGGACATAATAATAGGAGAAGTTGCCAAATCCAGTCATCCAAACATATGCAGCAATGAAAACACGTATTGCATTGTATATCTCCATTGCAGCAAAATAATGGTACATGAGAAAGAGGACCTGAATAAACAGAACAGAAATTAAGAACAAAAAGTAGTAGTTACTAAAATTATAAATTTTACATAAAGTTAGCATCTGTTGATAACAAGAACAATTCCAAACATAAGCCTGATGAAAGCACCAACCTGCATCCATCCTTTCCACTCCTCTGTTTGATGCCTATTAAGGTAAAGTACGCATCTTCCAGAAGATGCTGATTTGTCACTGTGCTTCTTCAAAGAAGTCATGGCTGAAACTATAATCAGAAGAAGGTAGAGGAAGAGAAAAAGATCTCGACTGTAACTCTGTAAATGGGGGAGAAAGAATGGAAAAGAAGCAAAATGAAAATTATTTATCATGAATCCAAACAAGAAAATCATATAAATATAGCAGGTAACTGGTCATAGATCCCGTGCATATTTCAGTTCCCAAGTCAAGCATGTTTGGCACTAGTCTCACCATGTATAATGAGAAGGCACTGTTCAAATAGCTAATGATTATATGAAAACGAGTATCAGAGCATGAACCCATGAATATTGCACAAACCTAAATGCAAAAAATTATGCAAGTAAAAAAATAACAATCAACGTGTTTACAAGTTCACATTGCCGCAGTTTTTGCATAATGCTTCCAGTTGAGTAGATGATAGTAATGTGGTAGAAAAAGAAAGGTATCATACAAATATCAAAAGGGAAACAACCACAGATGGATACTTCAGGGGGAAAAAATCATATAATTAAAAACTGTCAGTAAAAGTGAAAACTGTACAGCAAACAGTTACTAAGAAGAAGCCAATAAAAACCGAGTAGCTAATAGATGGTGAGATTCCATTATGGGAATCTTTCCTCATTGCAGTAATATTTCAATTGCAAGTCAATGCCAAAATTTTGGAAACTGGAAGTAGGATAAGGGTACCTTTGTAGAATCTCCCAGTAAGTTTGTGCGGTCACATAAGTAGAAATAAAGCAGAATCAAGCCAAATTCACACCTATATGGAACGGAATTTTGAATATTGAATACATTCAACAAACAGTGGTAGAATGATATGCCGCAAAAGTACTTACATTGCCCTCAAAGTTGCTTGATTTTCCAGCAAGAAAGAGCCATCCATAATAAAGAACCTAAACAAGTCAAGTAAATAAGAACAACTTTGTGAGAAAAATGGATAAAACTCAAATTGTATAAACAATCATGACATTGAATTTAATAGAATAAAACCTAACGATATTCAAGTTGATGGATGAAGCTTGGAATTTTGCAGATGCTGGTTTGGCAAGCTCTGCTTCCAGCAAAACAGCCTGATCATCTTCCTTTGTACCCTTGCCCAATTCATCAAGACCGGTATCTGAATGACTGCAGAATGACCGTAGTTAAGAAGATAGTCATCTTCGAGACATAGATATCATCAACAAGCACACGGCCATATAGAGGAAAGGTAGTATATTAAAGTCTATAATAACCGTTACTAATGTAAGAAACTTACGTCTTAGGAGGAGACAATGGTCTCTTATACTCCAGGTACTCTGAATATATCCATGCAACAAAAACTGGAATAAAACCCAGCAGAAAAGACACCTGGGGCACAGTTAGTAAAGCTCTGTCACTGAGTAGGAAAATTTTGTTCGTACAGGAAAAACTAAAGGCAAGAATATAATCGAATTTTAATACTGAGACGAGTAGCATAAAAATAAAACTACGATAAAATGAAAAGGCAATGAAGCCCGTTCTTATTTACTCACACTGAACCAATTGAAATTTTAATCAATATTTTGATGAACATTACATGGAAAAAAAAACGGATATCATGCATGTACTATATCCAAAATGGAGATCATGATGAATATTCTGCATATACTATTCCATGCATGATCAGTCTGCATAAAAGTTTGTCTGATTGAACCCTACATAAATTTCACTGCCATTCGATTCAATTCAGTCTGGTATTTCCAGACATGCTGAGGTTTACCATATTGCACAAGATGATGATTCATAAAGATTGAAGAGACCTTCTAAGTGCCCCATTGGAACATGCTTATGGCCCAAGGCAGAGTTAGTTGCTCGACTTACAAAATACTGTTTCTACCCCCTTGATAACGAGTTTTAGTAATTTTTCATGCGTATCGTCGCAGTATCATTTTTATGCCGAGTGCACAACACCAAATAGATCCGCTTTGACAAGCCCACTATTTTTTTGGCCAACTACAAGCCCACTGGTAGTTAACTATTAGATGAAGAAAACGCACGCAAACAGATCATAAAATCACCAGCATTGCATGGTTAGAACAATCACACATCCACTACAAACAATCCAAACTTCAACTAAAAATTTGGATCGACCCATGTAATTAAGCACCACACACCTGCCCAGGAGTGATTGGCCCCTGAACCATCATTCTCGATGCTCAGTAACCGGCTCAAAACTGCAAAAATCAATTGATATGAATGAGAAACAACGCGCATTGGATTATGAAGTTCAGAAGCAGAGAAAGTGACGGGTGCCGAAGATGAAGAATTCAAATCACCTGAAGAATTGAAGCGTCCGATTTAAGACGATGAGTCAGAGAACGATAAAAAATACAAACAACATGAATATATATAGAGAGAGGAAGAGGAGGAGGAGAGGATCTGAAAGGAAAGAAGAGTCTGCTTCAGGAAGAAAGAAAATGTCGGAAGGAACGTCTTGCTCTCCCGCTCTCTTATGCACAGACGGCACAGTAGTTGAAGACTTGAAGGAGTTCGCAGTTTAAGCCTGAGTCTGATTTGTGTTTTAGTCCGTTAATGATCGTTGTGGGTTGTGGCTGCTACTTAATTTTGTAGTTAGAAAAATTAATTATAAAATAGAATATTTTTTATAAATATAATTAAATTTTTATGTATATATAATGAGTAGTTCCTATTTTATAATTAATTTTTTAATGAAGAATTTTTTTTAAATTTTTTTAAAAAAAACCTTTGTATGTGTGTGTTGAAATAAGATTTTTTCGATATATTTACATCGAAAAACCTTTTTTTCAGACCAAATCGCTGCAAGTGTTTTTTAGCTTGAGACGGTTTTTTGGGCCAAATCGCTTTAAGTGTTTTTTATTGGTCCTAAATCATGCAATATTAATGTATTTTGACATTATAAATAGTTAAATCGAATTGTTTAAATTTAATATCATTCTTTTACATTTTATTTTAATCCATATACAATATTTAAAAAAAATCTAATAATGAGGCATGAATGATGGATCTCCTTTCTTGTTTTATTTCACAAAATAGATGGTTTATTTGATGAAACTTGAAGGTTCAAAAATATTTTATTATTCATTAAAATAAAAAAAAAATAAATTATAAATTATTCGGATCTATCTATAGGAGGCGATTGAACATTGGACTGCATCCGCAATTGACCCAATTTGATGAAAGTTTCATGCCATAGAAATATATCCATCCATATTGTTTTCATTGTTTATGAGTGATTTAAATGAGTGGAATATATACGTGTCACTAATATATATATTTGAAAAAAACTATTCATCAAGGGTGTGTATATTGTGAACTACAATTATTTTCTTCTTAAAAATAATTTTATTCGAAATTTTGTAGAATACTAAATATGAATTTCTTTTTTAACAGAAATTTAAATATTAATTTACTATGTTATGAATAACTAACACATTTTACTAGACCCAATAACTAAGTATATAGAGTGCGGGTGTATAAATCTAAACAAAATTTATATTAAGAAGTGAAGTTTATGAGCCAATGAATTTCTCACCATTATCATTTTTTTTTTGTCAAGAATTTCTCACCATTGTCACAATCACGGTCGGTCCCTATCACCTATGGACCAGAATCAATGCCACCATTGTCGTTTCATCGAGTCTTTATATTATTATTATTATATCACCTTCATGGTAGCTGGCCCCCATTATCACCATATAAATGCTTTCCATTT
>QFDD01114617.1:0-43642 GCA_006871305.1 Vachellia collinsii
CGAAAGGACTATTCAGACGCTTGAGGATATGTTAAGGGCTTGTGCTATTGAGTTACCTGGTAGTTGGGACAGTCACCTACCTTTGGCGGAGTTTGCCTATAATAACAGTTATCACTCAAGTATTCAAATGGCTCCTTTTGAAGCATTGTATGGTAAAAGGTGTAGATCACCACTCTGCTGGGTCGAGTTGAGTGAACGAACTGTAATAGGACCAGATTTGGTGGATGAAACTACAAGGAATATCAAGATGATTCGTCAGAAATTGTTGACCGCACAGAGTAGACAGAAGAGCTATGCGGATAAACGGCGTAAACCCTTGGAGTTTGAAGTGGGCGATCACGTATTTCTTAAGGTTTCACCAGTAACTGGTATTGGCAGATCCATTAAAGCCAAAAAGTTAACTCCTCGATTCATAGGTCCATACGAGATATTGGAGCGAATTGGATCAGTTGCTTATCGAGTTGCCTTGCCACCGCACTTGTCAAGTTTGCATAACGTGTTTCACGTGTCGCAACTCAAGAAGTATCATCCAGATCCTTCGCATGTGATTGAGCCTGAAGAGATTGAGTTGAGAGAGAATTTGATTTATGTGCCAGAACCAGAGAGAATTTTAGATGTGAAAGATAAGCAGCTACGAAATAAATCAATACGTCTCTTGAAAATCATTTGGAGGGGTATGTCACCTGGTGATGCTACTTGGGAAACTGAAGAGCGTATGCGGCGTGATTTTCCTAATTTGTTTGTTTAGGAAAGTTGGTATGTTATGGTAATGTTAATATCTGAGTGTATATAATATCTTACTTATGCTGGTGTGAGATTTTTTATTTTGTTGGTAATTGTGACTTGAAATTCATCATGTTTAGGTTGTTATTATAAGTGTGGTATGAATTGTTTGAACTTTGATATGTGATTTTCAATTTCTTTATTTGTTGTGAATTTTGAGGACAAAATTCTTTTTAGGTGGGGAGAGTTGTAACATCCTAAATTTTATTTTTGGTGCTTTAATTATAATTAAGAAAATAATTATTTGTGATAAAAGAATTCATTAGGTAATTATAAATTTGTTTTAAAAATAATAATAATAATAGTGAATAGTGAATAGTGAATAGTGAAAATAAAATAATATTATATTATATTAATTAAAAGAAAAGAAGAAAGACGGAAGAAGAAGAAGAAGAAAAAAAAAAAAGAGTGTCGGCAGGAATGAATAGTAAAATGAATAAAATAATATTATATTATATTATATTAATATATTATACTTTGGACTACTGGCCTCATTGGATGCACTGTTCTATTAATATAAATAATGACGTTTCTATGAATATATTTTGTATTCATGGTTTTCCTACCCTTGCTTATTATTATATATTTTCGGAGTTGATGATAAAAACCCATTTATCAATTTCCGGCCCATGGTTTCTAATAGGTGATTTTGGCAAAATTTTATACACCTCTGATAACAAAGTTAAAATATGAAACTCCAAGGGAAGAGATTTATTTTAGAATTTAAAATCTAATACCTTGCTACTATAAATCCCCATGGAAGGTTCAAAGTTCACTTGGTCAAATAATAGGATAGGGGGTGATTTAGTTTGGGACTGTGAATTTTGCAATTATCAGTGATTTCAATGTTTTCCTCAAATTTTCATTGGTGTAGCCTATTGCTTGATCTGACTATGCACCTTTAATTTTACATATAAATTGGATTCCTCATCAAGGACAAAGACCTTTTAGATTTGAAAATTGTTGGTTGAAATTTGATGGATGTGGTGAAGTGCTTCGGAAAGTTTGGAATGAACACCATTTCACCCTGATATAAATATGTTGGTGTCACATAGATTAGAGAAATTAAAAGGTGAGTTAAATTGGTGGAATAAATTTAGAATTGGGAAAATATCTTATCGCATTTCTTGCCTGGAGTAGATGATAAGTAATCTTCAATCTCAATTGATTAATCCCAATTCAAACTTTTGGATCATTAATCTATGGAAAAAAACTTGAATTTTGGTATGAATGTGGGGAAATTTTATGGCTCAAAATGCTCGTTGGAATTGGATTCTATGCGGAGATAGAGACACATCATATTTTCATAATTTAGTCTGAAAAATAAGATCTTCTACTATTGTAAAATTAAAGGATGAAGAAGGTGACTAGGTGAGGGAGGACAGGGGTATTTCCCAAATTGTTATTGAGCATTCTCAGAAAATTTATTCACTGCCATCAAAGCTTTCTTTTAATGAGATACTCCACCAACTTCAGGAATTGCAAGTCTCTTTACTTTCAAATGGGCTCTCCTTAGACCTGTTTCTAGAGAGGAAATTGATTGTGACATTAAACAGATGAATTCAAATGGAGCACAGGATCAGATAGTTTTTACCCCAGTTTTTTCAAACTTTTTGGTCTGATATAGGGGGGGAGTTGATCAATTCTTTCATTTAGATTATTTTCCTCGTAATTTAGGTAGAATCTTTATAACATAAAGTGATTGCTCTCAAGGGATGGATGATTTTCCTTGAATTATCCTTTGTTGTGTGCTCTACAAAATTAATTGCCAAAAATGTATGTAATAGACTGCAGCAGATACTTGATGACCTTATTATCCCTTTTAGAATGCTTTTGTGAAAGGTCACCTTATTTCTAATAATACTTTGATTGTATTAGAAGCTATGACGAAATTACACTCATTGCAAAGAGAAAAAAAATGGTTGGTGTGCTTTAAAATTGGATATTCAGAGGCTTATGATAAATCCTCTTTGCCTTTTTTGAATAATCTGCTTGGTTGTATGGGTTTTCCTGAGAATTGGGTTAGAATAATCATGTGGTCGATTTCCTCTGTCTCCTATCAAGTACTTGTTAATGGTTCTCCATCGCAAGTGATTTACCCTTCTTGTAGGTGCCAACGTTTTATCCATTATCTCCTTATCTATTTATTTTGGGTGCCAATGTTTTATCATGTCTAATCTTACAAGAAGAAGCTTTTGGATCTTGGAAGGGTTTGTCCATTTCTAGAAGTTCCTTACCCTTGGCACATTTGATGTATGCTCATGACACAATTCTTTTTGTGCTTGCCAATGAATCCTCCTTATCCATGCTTAACCAAGTATTGCAAAATTAGGAAAGATTGTCAGGCCAAAGTATCAACCATTTAAAATCATGTACGGTGTTCAGTCTCAATGTGAATTTTCACCTAAAAAAGACTCTTTCTTCTATGATAGGTATTAAATTTCATGCTCGCTTGGGCAACTATTTGGGGTCCTATGTGGATCTTGGCAAAAACAAAACACCTTTATATGTTGAGATTTTGCAAAAAATGGATTCAAAGCTTCAATCTCGGAAAGCTTCCTTATTCTCTCAAGCAGGCCAACTCACATTAATTAAACCTGTTCTTACTTCATCCCTTGTTTACATTTTGTCATCTTGAAAACTCCCGTCTTATATATGTCATCAACTAGACATGAAATTGGCTAATTTCTTTTGAGGAGTCACTGAGTTTGGTAAGAAGATTCATTTGCTTGAGTGGGATAAGATATGTTGTCCTAACCTAGAAGGGGGGATTAGGAGTTAAGAAGATAGAGGAATTCAATAATGCACTGCTTGCTAAATTAGTATGGCGCCTTTTCTCTGCGAATAATAAATCTATTCTAGCTTTGGTTCTCTGTCCTAAATATGTGTCTTCTTTGGAAGATGGCATATTAATAAACATGTCATTGGAATGCCATCTATGGAAAGGAACAAAGAAAGTGGCTTCATTGATTACTGACAAACTGTGTTGGAGTGTGGGCAATGGTTCTGACATCAACTTGTATAGCCACCTTTGGTGGCCATTATAGAGTGTCACCCCAATTTCCCTTGCATGTGTGGGTGATCTTGTTCTGCAGGGTAGTGGAACTTGGAATTTTTGCTTACTAAATCATTTTTACTCTTCGGAAGTGGTTTGAAAAATTGCCTCCATCCCTATTCCAGTCTATCAGTTATCAGATTCCTTGATTTGGCGTGGCTGTTATGGGGGTGTCTATAGGGCTCGAGATGGGTATAATATTTTGATTTTCTCTTCCAATGCAAATGTTAGTTAGATTGGTTTGATTTTGGAAAGGCTCCAAAAGTTACCTCTTCTTCCTCAGGGGAAGGAAGGTCTTTTGTTGGAAGCTATGTAGTAGGGCTCTCCCCGTAAGAAGTATATTAAAGGAACAAGATGTGCCTGTTCAGACTAGATGTGAATTATGTGATTGTAATGAAGAATCACTTGTACACACTTTCTTTGGTAAGGAACATCTATGGGATTTCAATTTCAAGAAATTCTTGATATCTCACAATGGTTTCTTTCCCATCTTGCTCGCTCTCCCCATTACGCTCAAATATGGATCTATCTCGCTCTGTATGGGCTCTTCTACTTCTGTAATTTAAAAGTTCATGGCCAAAGTGATGCTTCTCCTTCGGAGGTAGTTTCTTACATTAATTATTTGAAATCCCAGAGTCTCGTTATTGAAGAATCTAGTTGTGGTGCTAAGATATTTCCATCCTGGTTTCCTTCTATTAATCAGTTGTGTCAGATAGCTACTTTCAAATAAGGAGGATTTCCTGTGGTGGTCGTTCTTTCAAAGAACTCATATCACTGATGCATCTTGATCCCATCTTTTTTTTTTTTTTGTAGAGTCCTTGTTTAGTTCCTAGAGCATCAGATTCATTCTTGGCACTAATGATAGAAATTCACAAGGGACTAATATACTTAAATCAAAAACATCTAGTCTCTTACCATCCTAATCTTCCTCTTTATGTCCTATTGTAGAAGTGGAGTCATATTTGTATGCTGCAGGGCTAGACTCTTGGACCACTGTCATATAGGGTGGTTATCTATGACATTTCAAGTTAATGCAGAATTTTAACAGTGTTAGGTTTTGTGATATTAAAGAAAAAAAATAAACAACGTGAGTTGACTTTTTTTTTAAAAAAATTATTGAAGTTAAATAAACTGATATATCATTATTTTCTCTAAACTAATTTACTTGACTTATAAACCGGCCTATAATATAATGAAAATATTATTTAATTAAATAATTTATTTAACTTTTTTAATCTAACAAAAATAACTGAGACTTTTATACCACTTTGTGTAAAATAAGGGGGAAAAAAGAATACTCCACTGTGTCTCCCAAAAAACAAAAGACAGCATAAGAGTTTGCACATCATTCTCTTCTGTCCATTCTAAATCATCAATGATGATCACCTCAAGCCTGATACAGTCAACCAACCAAGCCTCTCTTCTTGTCAACCAACCAAGCCTCTCTTCTTCAAGTGCACACCAAGCAACATAATCAATATCTAGAAACTTGTTTAGAGAAAATATGAGATACCAATTCATCATTGAATCAGTTGATAAACTTAAAACAAAGAAGATATTAAATATTTGAAGGGAAACATGAAGGTTGTATGTGGAATCAGCTAATATACTTTAAAAAGTAAATCAACACAAAAATAGAAAAGAAAAGAAAAGGCAAGGGAGTAAATATCATATCCAAACAATTCATCCCCAAGACTAAAGCCCATTTGGGTCTATGGTGCGAGGGGATTAGTCATTACTATCGGTAGTGAATATCCTGGGTTTATTAGAAAATATATCATATCCGAACCTTATGATAATAAGCCATGCGAGATGCATATCTTGTGAGATAGGAGAGATATCAAAATGCGGGAAAGAAAAGTGAGAAGAGAGGGGGAACGAGCATTCATTATTTTGAAGAGATGAAGAGAAATAAAGGGTGAAAGGGGTGCAAGCTGCCCCCTGCTGCCCCCAATTTTTTTAGTGCTCTTCACAATTTTTTTGTGTTTCTTTGTATAATTGGATTCTAAATAAAATGAATGACATTTTGATATCTATGGCAAAAAAATGGTTATGTTTTCAATTGTTTATCAATTTTTAAACATAAACATTCTAAAGTTGAGAATGAAGTTGATGCCTTTCAAGATAGACATCTATGAAAAATCATAAAAAATTTAAAACATAACCATTTTTATTCATAAGATATCAAAATGTCACTCATTTTATATAGAATTCAATGATTCAAAGTAACACAAAAATGTTTGGGAATAACCTTAAAATGGAGTGGCAGTTGGCACCCAAAACTCAAATAAAGGATTGTTATGGAAAAGTAAAAAGAAGAAAATAAGAGAAGGGGGATTGTAAATGGAGGGAATTTTAAAATAAAAAAGTTGGCTTACAACCAAAGCCTCATGAGGAAAAAAATAGACAGAGCCACAAGCACATGCTATAACTATCATATCCCAGATTTTGGGTCTAGAAGTTCAAAAATGAGCCCAAATGATATATTTTACCAAGCCTACTTGAGCAATAGTCCCCGAGAAATATCTTGCTAGATAAAATGATTCTCATGGACTATGTAGCATTTAGCTCTCCAGAGTAAAGGTTAATAGTGAAAGGATGGTTAGAAAAGGGTCAGATAAAATAATAAAAACCCTAAGGTCACATTATGTACTTGCTACCTTGAGCAGTAGTAAATGTATAATTTTCAAGAAGCTAAAGTGACAAAGGGCAATATGGTAAATTTCGTCAGAATATAAAAAAATTTCCCTAAAAACATAAAAATGAAAAGAATATTTTTCCCAAACTATATTTGAGGCAGAATTAAGGTTAAAGTAGCAAAAATTACCTCAAAAAGAAATGTTCAGTATTTATTGAATTTTGGTTGAAAAAGGAAATATTAGCCAAAAATTAATTATTAAAAAATACTAAGAGGCGTCAAATGATTATTCAGTTACAAGGAAAAATTATTTTAAGAATTATGTGAATTTATAAAATGGTTACAGGTCTAAGTAAGGAATAGTTTAGTTAATCGAAAAGGTAAAGGCAGTTCAGTCCAGAAAAAGGGTTTTTATTAAAAATTGCCTGAAGGGCATTTCTGGAAAAGCTGAGGCTCAAGAAAAATTAAAGAATTAATCCCTAATAAAAATGAATTTTTAATGATCTTACATTGATTAGATGATAGGAGAATTCTCAAAAAATATTTGAGGAAGGTTCATTCCTTATTAAAGGGAACATTAGAAACCAAAAGTAGTAAAAAGTTTATGAGAAGTCCTCCAAGACTTCCAAGTGAATGATGGTAAGATTAGTAAATAGCATTATACATAAGGTTAAATTAAGAGATTAAAATTTATCTTGAGGATAAGGATGAAAAATTAAAATGAAGGGTCAGGATTAACTCTTGAAAAATTCTAAGTGGTGGTTTATAATTGGTGGGTTGATGTAAATATCTCAACTCAAATAAACTCTCCACTTAAACACCATTGCAGCCCATTCTTCTTCTCATTTTCGTGTAGCCACATAGAGAAGAGAGAGAGGAGACTTTCATGGAGAATGAGAGAGAGAGAGAGAGAGAGAAGAGAAATGATCATTGGCCAAAAGCTCCCTCAAATGACTTCTTTTCCCTATACTCTCTTCACAAAAGTTGTTCCTCTCATCAAAAGTAACATTTTTGCAGCTTAAGATGGAAGTTTCAAGAAATCATACTTGGAGCCAAGGTAGGTAGTGATTTAAGATGTATTGATGTTGTTGTTGATGAATTAAGTTGTAGTTGTGTTTTTGTAATTTTGGGAAGGAATAACCCTAAGGGGAGGTGCTGTTGAAATTCCTAGAAAATGTGTAAAAGAATTATTTAAGGTTGAATCATGAGCCAAGAGGTGATTAGAGGCAAGATTATGGAAGCCTATGGATTGGAGCTGTGAAAAAGTAATTTTTCCTTCCCATGCATGATCTTCGGCCAGAATAGGGTAATAAGGAGGAGATGGAATTTGATCATTTTGATGCTTCCAATAAGTTTAAAATGAAAAATTGGATAAGGTATAAGTGAGAAACCAAGTTTGGAAGTATTAGAAGGTAAGATTGAATTTTTATACAATAACCTCCCTATGCCACTATTTTGAATAGTTGAAAGGGAATGAACTTTCTTTTGATCCATTTGAACTTAAAAATGGAATCTACATGTAAATTTATAGATGGGAAGCATGTTAGATTAATTTTTAATCTTATGGGTTTAAAAGGCAAAGTTAGGGTTTCAAGAAAACAAGTAAGAGAAGTTAAGAAGAGGACATGTTGTCAATGGTCCTAATGACGTTAGTAACTTATGTGTGATATTTATTTAGGGCCATTGGATATTTTGGTAGTGAGATGGAAGCTTGGATAATGAAACTCCTTATATTGAAAGAAAGAGAAACAAAGAAAGTAAGAGGGAAATAATAAAGTTCAAAGGTAGTCTACTTTACCTTACTCTTTATGATTGATTGTGCTTGCATGAATGAAATCATGCATTTATAAACATTATTATGTGTAAAATGTGTTATAAGCATATATGTTTTATAAGTTATACACGATAATTTTTAAATATGTCATTTAGTAAAAGTGTTAAGTTGCAAGCATGTTATGATTGCCAAATTATGCCATGTATGTTGAGTGATATATGTTTGTTTTTAAGATTCTTTGAATCTCACCCTCCCAAAAACTAATCTTGCTAGGTCACAAGCATCCAAGAGAAAAGCAAATGCAAGAGGAAAAAGTGTAAGTAGAGTAAGAGATGAGCTTTTATAGCATCCTATTTCTTGAATTGTGTATATATAAATATTTCATGATTTATATATGAAATACCTCAACTTTGATTTATATTTTATATGCACTATGTTGATGTGCCAATAATGTTATAGCAAGCATGAAGATAAGTTGTATGCTTTAATATAGCAAAGTTGCATGTAATCAAGTAGAGAAGGGGAATAAATACCCTTAGAAAGCATTAAAGTTAGGTAAGGGTAAAATAGGACAAATTATATTCAAAGTTAATGAAATTTTCCAGTTTTAAAATGCACACTCCAAGGATTGAAACAAGTCCTAGTTAACTAAATTTGGATGTATATAATGATTGTTATAAATTTCCGAAATTTGAGATAAACTTTGGAAAGTCAAGAAATGATCAAATGAACAGTGATTTTTCCATATTTATCTGTACTAATTGAGTATGAATGAGGCCTACATGTTATTTGTGCCTAGTAGATGAGTTCAAGAGATTTAAATGGATACTTAAACCACTACATTTCGATTTTTGTAAAATTGGTTATGAGTTTTTAAAGTTGGACAAAAAATCTAAAATTACCAAATAAATAGTAACCCGAAAATAAAAAAAAATTAATTTATGGGCTTTAATAACCAATTCTCTTGAAATATAACGTTTCCAAATGTGTAATAAAGTGCATAAAAGGAAGGTTTTATAGTAACACTCTCCATTTATGCACTTTATTAAGCATTTGAAAGCATTATGGTTCAGACGAATCAATTATTAAAACCTATAAATTAAAACTTTCTTTTTCATCCTTGTGTTATTATTCTTTTGGTATTTCCATATTTTTTGTCTAAATTGGAAAGATCATAACTAATTATAGAACAATTGTAAGAGGGTGATTTAAATATCTTTTGAAATCTCTTTATGTCAATTACTTGATAATCTTAATTATTCCTGTCATACCTCAATTCGAATTAGTCTATTTTGTAACTCTCTAAGGGGTTGGCGATCATGTCAAATGACACGATTAAAAAAATGAGAGGGGGAAGCATGTCTTCTTAGCTTATATGGATTAGTGGGATATTGTTAGAACAAATTAAAATTCAACATTTGGGGCCACATATATAAAAAAAATCACACAATGAGATCAATTAGATCAATTATCTTCACAACCAAAACGCAAAATGCGTGTTTTGGGATTGGTCGTTAAAACTCAAAATGCGTGCTTAGGCTGGTACTTTTAGGGGAGGGGCAAAAAAAAAAAAAAAGCAAACAGATTACCCCAAAATGGTCAATTAAACGGTCAAATCTCATATCATTGCATCCGATATTATTAAAAGGGTTTAACAATAGGGGTTTTCCCCTTGATTGAATGTGTATCATTATCTAGAATCGTCATTAGAGGGACAGTGATGTGGCCTTTCTCCTTTAGCCAAGATGTGGTCTTCATTAATTTCTGGTACGCATGCAGTTTCACAGTGCATATTACTATTGTATAACCTAATTATATTCATGTGAATAGTAAGACTTTTTATCCTTTTTTTTTAAAAAAAAAGCATATGCATTGTCCTATTAGAAACATTGGTTTCTTAATATTTGAGACACATTGGACATTTAATGTACATACCTCTTCTAGTGGAGATTCAAACATTGGTTCATCACATTGTGAAGATCTAATCCTTTTCGTAAGACTCTAACTAGTATTGGTAGAATTGTTTTTTTGATACATATTGGTAGAATTTTTTTTCTTTAGAACAAGTGATTAGATATTCAATTTTTAGATTTTGTTTAATGGAGTATTTGACGGAAAATGGGCTTTTCAAGCCCAACACTTTTAGGCATGAGCACATAACAAGACTACCCCATTGTTTATGTATCAAACAAAGATAGTTAGAATCAACCATAATACAATTAGTATTTAACTAGGTTTCTTAAGTTTTTAGTCAGTGGTTTGATCCCTAACAGTGTGTATAGAGAGACAGCACTAAAATGCCTTCGGAAAGTCTATAGTGTGAAAGGATTAATCACTGTTATTAACAGTAGATACTCTAGGCTTACCAAGAAAAAAGATGGTTAGACTTCAAAGAAATAAGTGTACTATTGGATACCATTAAGCAATTGATTTTTCCATGCAAAACTGAATCGCAAATTAAACTCCACTTATACTTCACAACAAACAAAAGCAAGTGAAGAGAATCATTGGTGAATGAGTTTAATGGAAGGAATTAGTCCATCATAGCATACCAAACCAATTTGAATTTTTAATAAAAAAATGTGCTGATATTTAACAAATAATAGTGAGCTTTTGAAGAGAGATCAACACATAGTTTGTTTCTACACTTTGAAGTCATTTGTTTAAATTTTTTCGTGCAAAAACTGATCAACTCGCTCTCATTCTCCTCCAATATAATATAACAGGGTCTACCATTCCTTTCATCCTTTCATTGTTTTGAATGTAGAAGGAGAATATTACATCGTGTGACCCGAATATTATGCTTATTTATATAATAAGTCCTACTTTCTTAAATGAGTTTTGATTCCTAACGATCCACCAAAAATAGATTTAAGATGATTCTAATTGATGTAAAACAAGAAAGGAGGGGGAAGAAATAGAAGGGAAAGGAGAGAGGTAGAAAAGATGGAGCATAGAGTAACCGCATGAGAAATTTTAATATAGAATTCAATAATAATTAAAATCTACCGTAAAATGAAACCCTAAAATTACTTAGAGTAGTAGTATAACAACCAAATGGAAGTTTTAAAAATAATGATAAATCCAAATAAATTCAAATAATAAAATAAGATTGTATTTCTCCACTGGATCACAATGCTATTTCAATAGATAAAGTCTTGAATTGGCACACAAATGATGCTGTCTATCAGAATCAGAAGATGTTTGTGATGAAAATGAATGAGCAAGTGGCCTATCTTCAATATTTCAATAGAGATTAGTCTCTAAAATAATACTGTAATACATAATGAACACCAGCCATTAAGGTTTAGAAGCTATAATACTACCACACTATTTAATATAAAAGTTAATTGATTTTTTTAGAGATTAATAATACTGATTAATTAGTATATTTATCATTTTTTCTAAAATAATTTTCATTACTTATAAATTGATATATAATATAATGATAGGTATAAAAATTTCATTATATATATATATTGTAATTAAGTAAATTTTTATTCTTTTTAATCAATCAAGGACTCTGAAATAGTATAAAATTATAATAAGTTTGCCTGGCTAGTCCTAGTGAGATTGGTGGTCCCCAGAATGTGACATGCCACTAACCCTCCAAATCACAGTTTCAGGACACATGCGTCCTTCCAATTCCTACCCTTCCTATTTTGCCTAAGAATCTGTTTGCTATGGGAAGGGGAGGGACAATGAGTGGGTGGAGAATTTTTTTTGAGTTAGATTTAAAAAAAAATAAAGAATTGGGGTTTAAAACTTTTAATTGATTTTTCTTATTTTTTTTTTATCATACACCAAATCTTAAGTTAAAATTCTATAACTTTAATCCTTCAATTTTTTTTAAATTTAACTCACAAAAATTTCCCTCCACTTCAAATCCCTCGTAACAAACAACACCTGGAAAAATGAATAGGGATTTTGTGAATATAACCTTAGACGCATGATTTATAAGGTTTTAGTTAAGAACTATGAGGAAAAAGGAATTGTGAATGCTTTTGTTTGCTTAGTTTACACAAAAGGGCGAACTTAGTGCCTGGTGGTACCCTAATAAAGGCATTTAATGGAGAGGGCCCATGTCCATTAAACAAAAGTGTGACTAAAGGCAGTTGATTAGATTAACAAGTGTATTGATAATCTTATATTTTAGGCCATTCAAATTAATATTTTATTTTCTTAACATTTTATATGGAGAATCCCGATTAAATCAAATAGAAATACCAAATTCAAATTCAAACTTTCATTTTTAATATCCCTAATAAGGTCAAGAGATATTATTAATGATTTTTTTAACGTTGCTAAAAGACTAAAATACTTCTTATAGTAAAATAGAAAAAATGAAGGTAAAATCTAAATTAAAAAAAGTTAAAGTATACATTTGGTTTTTTAAGTTCATATTAAGTTTCAGTTTGATCTCTTAAATTTAAAAAGTATACTTTTAATTCTTTTATCTTAACAACGTTAAATTTTATTTGACGAAAAATAATGACTTATCAAATATAAATAGTGATCATGTACTTAAATGCTGATAAAATATCCTTAAATTTTAAGAATTTAACATAATTATTTTTACATTTTAAAATTTAACCATGTTTTATGATTATTTAATTGCTGAATGACAGTTTAAATTTGATTAGTCATAAATTTCCATTAAATGAAACTAATAATATTAAGATAAAAGGATTAAATGTACTTTTTAAATTTAAGGAACCAAAAGTCCAAACTTAAACTTAAAGTGAATTTAAAGGGCAAAATATATAATTTATCAAAGTCAAAATTGAATGTTTTTAAAACAAATGTTCTATTAAATTCAAAATATATACTTTACTATATGAAATTCAAAATTATAATAATCAAAATAAATATTGTATAGTAGGTAATCACATTCAATTTTTAATTTTACCTAGGGTTTACCTTCAATTTTTTTTTAACCATAAGGGGATTTTGATATTTTAACAACATTCAAAAAGTGCTAATAAGGCCCAAAAGTCTTATTAAGGATTTGTTAAAATTAAATGTTTTAATCTAAATTTTGGCATTTCGAATGGATTTAATTGAAATTCTTTCTATTTTATAAGAGTTGATTCTATATATTAAATAAAGTTAATTTTATAATTATCAATCTTGAAAAATATTTGAGCTTAAAAACTAAAAAAAGAAAAATTAAATCCCTAATCAACAAATCATTTGAACGGTTCAAATATTCTCTTTTAAAGTAAATATATCGATGCTTATCCTTAAAAATGAGGATGTGATCGAGTCCATGGTTAGAGAGGTTGAGCAATGTATTATTCCTTAGTGGTAGGGTAGCATGCCCTTATCAACTCCCATATATGGGGTTGGAGCTGAGACTTTATGTGAACATTGGAAAACTAATTAAAATAGGAGGGATTCGGTATTATTTAGCTTCTTAATGAATTTGATTATACGATTACGGAACTGTTTTTTTTAGAGTGAACGTTTCAAACCTTTAAAACTGCCTCAAACAGCATCCTCAGAAAATGACCTAAAATGTGGGTTTTTTTTTTTTAAAAAAAAAGAAATAAAGAAAAAACACACTCGGAGAGGGAGAGAGAGTAATAGCTACCAAGGGGGGAAAGGGAAATTTGATCATGTGAAACCAACGGCAGGCAATTAACCTTTGTAAATAAAGAAAATCTCATTAATTGAGAATTAAAGTAAGAGATACGACCCAATAAGTATCCATTAATATTATAACATATATTTTATAGAAAAATAACCCCTTATTAAGGGGGCTTAAAGGGTCAATAGCTGTAGAGCGAATACTATAGCCAGCAGTAGTAAGAAGGGCCAGAAAGAGAATTAAAAAGACAGAAAAATAAAAGGTAAAAGAAATATTGATTTGAAACAGAAGTTGCATTAGAGACGCAGCCACAGCAAAAACCCCTTCCCACTCAGCCTTCTCTCTCTCTCTCTCTCTCACTCTCTCCGTCTTTCCCTTTGTTTCGTCTTCCATCTTACGGAGAAAGATGAGCTGACTCTCTCTCACTTCTTAAACGGCGTAACGGACATCCAAAAGCGCCGTCACGGGCTGCCAACATCCTTTCTTTGAGCGCATGCCTCCTCGTACATAAGCCTCTGAGTCTATGTTAATGGCCTTAGAGCAGCAATTATCACTGGGTCCGAGTCCTAATCCCGTTGACGGCCAAACAGACGGAACTTCTAACGGCGTTGATGCCCGGCCGCCGTCCACCGACGGCGGAGAAGATGGCGTCAAAGCGCCGAGGTTGCCTCGTTGGACGAGGCAGGAGATTCTGGTGCTGATACATGGGAAGAGGGATGCGGAGAATCAAATTCGAGGGAGTCGTAGTGCGGGTTTGCCATTTGGGACGGGTCAGCTGGAGCCGAAATGGGCTTCGGTCTCATCGTACTGCAAAAAGCATGGAGTGAATAGAGGTCCGGTTCAGTGCCGGAAAAGGTGGAGCAATTTGGCTGGGGACTATAAGAAGATCAAAGAATGGGAATCTCAGATAAGGGATGATTCGGAATCGTTCTGGGTTATGAGAAACGATTTGAGGAGAGAGAGGAAATTGCCAGGCTTTTTCGATAAGGAGGTCTATGACATTCTTGATTCGGGATCGCAGGCGCCGGCGTTAGCTTTAGCTCTGGCACCAGCTGCCGCAACAGGAACTGTTCCTGTGGAAAAGGGGAAAGACAGTAGGGGAGCTTTGGCGGAGGAAGCGGAGGCTGATACAGAGCCACACTTATATGATAGCCGGAGCGCTGCCGGAGAGGATGGCTTATTCTCGGACTTCGAACAGGAAGAGGCGGGGGTGAATCCAGAAAAGGAAGCAGCGAGGAAGGATGTCTCCACACATACGACGCCTGTTCCTGCGCCTATTCCCATCTCAGGTTGGCATATAGTTATACTATACAGTGTAAACACTACAATATTCGTAGATGTTCAAATTATTGCAGAGTTTGAAATAATTTTGATATGTTTAGTGTGGACTAACTAAGGAGCAAGGAACTACAAATCTCTGATTTTGTGGGCGTTTTGGAAAACTTTGATACATTCGATTATGCCCCTGTCTGATTACTAAATTTCTCAAATACTGCTTGTTTGCTTACTGTTTTCTTCTCAATTTACAGAGAAGCAATATCAACCACTTCTGCGTGGCTGTCAAGGTGAAGGAAATGCTCAATGTAATGTTACGCACTTCCACTGCCTTGAAAATTCTTATTGACTCTCTTTCTGTGATTGATTGAAATATTAGTTATAACGATTTCCATCTGGCAAGAAAATATTATTTATGATCAACTTTATAGTGATTAACTCTGTTTTACTCCGGCAAATGGCATAATTCACTGGAGCAATGTAAGGCTTCAATGTTATGTTCTTGATGTGCCTTTAGTTCCTGCTTAAATTTTGAGCTCATCAGACCTATTTGCTTTTATATTGAAAATTAATAGCAAGAGGGTACAGCCTTTACATGCCATATTAGTGAACTTGGAGTTTATCAAGTTGAAAACTTGAAATAGATAAATCAAATAATTCCATTGCTTCCATCAATACTACTGATTTTCCCTGCCATGAACCAGCTCTCTGCTCATTTATATGTAAATTTGTTTCTTAATTACATTTGATTTTCAATAATTCCATAATTGAATCATTTTATCCGGCTCTGCATTATTCATTCTTCTGGGATAAGTGTCTTTTAGATTATATCTATTTCTTATAGTTGAAAAATCCACGTTCTCAACATCGATTAACATGATACTCATCGTGTTTGTGTGGATATGTGGAACGGTCCAGATGGTTATCCAATGTGCCACTACTTGCTAAAAGTTATCTTGCTGTTGCTTGAAAAGACGTGTAACATGCATCCCTGAACCTGAATTAGATCGAAGTTTCTTTCGTTGTTTTTTTTGTTTCATTTGAGAGAATGCTCTCTGAAAGTTTATTCATAATCATCTCAGTAACTCGATCATCTGTGACAAATTTTTATTGAAAAGTGGTACTTCTATAAACTAATCTTTCTTGTGATTACTTGAAAATCCTAATTTTAAGAATTAGACTTCACTCGCCCATTTAATTTTTATGATTGAAGCTTACTGTCCAGAGAATAGTTCCTTTCAAAAACAATTTCTTAACTGCCATATAATGCTGTCATGAAATGAAATTACATTCTCATATTAAATTTTAATATCAGCTTAGGTATTTTCATTGTCATTTTGATAATAAATTATACTCATGCATAAAGGTAACTTCTCTATTGTCATGTAGGAATGATTTTTGTAATTTGTATCAAACTTTCAAGGGAGCTATGTGTAACTTTTTAAACAAGGGAGAGAGATCATATATAATTAATCAAACTTGGGAAAAGAGACTGATTTACCCGAATTGGCTTCAATCTAACATAATTATTAGGGCTTTAATAACAAGTTTTTGATAATAGAGTTTCTTAGATTCAGACACTGTGCATGCCATTAAGCTTTTTGGCTTTAGTTATGGCTGGAGCTTCCCCTATAATAGGGCATCGGACGGAAGGAGCTGGTTTGGTGACATTAATGAGATCCATTTAATGTATAGGTGGGAGCAAAGAGAAACAGCGAGGCCCAAATCCAGAAATGGGTTCTACGTCTCAAGGAGGACGGAAGAGAAAGCGGTTTCCGACAACGGATGAGGAGGATGAAATTCTGCAACATCAATTGATCGAAGTGTTAGAAAGAAACGGGAAGATGCTTAGTGCCCAGCTTGAAGCTCAGAATATAAATTTCCAGTTGGATAGGGAGCAGCGGAATGACCATGCTAGTCACTTAGTTGCTGTTCTTGATAAACTTGCAGATGCTTTAGGCAGAATTGCTGATAAATTATAGTGCAGCAGCAAAAAGAGCCAACATCAGAGTTCAGAGTTTAGTGTACATAACTTGGAGACTTGGGGGTCTTATAGTCTATAGATATTTAGGCAAGTAGTGGTTTCTGTCATTCACCTATTCAACAAAGATGATTGTTACCTCTGTTTTCCTGGTTTGATTTCATTTTCTGGATTTGCCGCTTCTGTGGTTGTTACTGCCGCCTCCATTTGCAAGTTGCGGCTTTTATTTCTTCATGTTTGATGTACATTCAGATTATATATGATTTTTTTTTCCGGTTCAAGTTTATCTCAATCCTTCCCGTCTCATTCTTCAACAGCTGTGGTTGTACATATATTTTCTCAACTAATATGCGTTTCTCTCTTCAGTAAGTTTCTCCTTCGGTTATTTTCTCTTAATTGTTTTATGCTTGTTCTTTGGATCCTAGTGTTTTTGTTTCAATTTCATATCAGTGTAATATTAATGTAACTATCATGTTATATTTTAGGTTCAAGTATAAATTTGGTCTGGATGTTTTTGATGAGGAGTATTGATATCTTAGCAGATTTTTTTTAATTCAATGTCACCTTGAAAATTTTAAAATAAAACAATATTATCATATCAATGTAATATTAACGTAACTATCATGGTATATTTTAGGTTCAAGTATAAATTTGGTCGGATGTTTTCAATGAGGAGTATTGATATCTTAGCAGATTTTTTTTAATTCAATGTCACCTTGAAAATTTTAAAATAAAACAATATTATCATATCAGTGTAATATTAACGTAACTATCATGTTATATTTTAGGTTCAAGTATAAATTTGGTCCGAATGTTTTCGATGAGGAGTATTGATATCTTAGCAGATTTTTTTTAATTCAATGTCATCTTAAAAATTTTAAAATAAAACAATATTGTTATGTCCCATTAAAAATAAATATTGACTGTTAATATTTTTGACAAAATGGATAGCATTACTCAAATTTGCATTTCAACCTTTATATTTTGATATTTAACATTAACAAATCATTATTTTTTCCTTGGTCACATGTATTTTGATATCAGCCTTAATCTTTATTGGAATTATTTGTAAAGAAATTAACGTTAAGTATTAAATATGATTGGGCATAACTTGCCGAGTTCTTCAAAGTTAAATAAGCCTAAACAATGTTATTTACTTACGTCTTTAGTGTACAACTGTGCGACCGTGGCTTGCTGAGTTAAAAGATTTGATTTGATTGCCAATCATGATACACCACCTCGTTCATTTTGGCCAAGGAGGGTCTTGATTTTCTGGCTAAAGAACCCACTCTTGTCCCTGTATCCGTCCACCTCTGCTTTTTTGTTTGTTCATTTGGGCGACCCCAGCCTCCCCCAAACTGCAATGGATTTTTTTCAGTTTGATTTTGGATCTTTGACTTTATTTTGAGTTTTGTTGGAAGTGGGTATTGTGTTTTAATCATTATTTTTAAGGTTTGATTGAAGAGATATGAATCTACAATGTTTTCTTCTTCTACCCCGTCAAAACCTAGATTTCAAAGGACGAGAAACATCCAAGTGTTGGTGGTGTCGTGTGTTTGGCTTCAATGAATGCCGATTTTAGGTTCATGGGTTCAGATTTGAAATAGGAAGGAATGGTTCTGTGAAGGGACAAGTGCAATCGTAAACTTTTTTTGGTTATATTTCACCAACTGACATCGCTTCTACACTCACCCCATGGAAGAGCAACACCGCCACAATCTCCGGCAGAGTTGACCGAATGCTCGCTTCCTAATGGCGGGGGTTTCTGGAGGAGATCGTAGTTTTGGTTAGTGAAAGAGGGAGAGAGCGGAAGGAGATAGGAATACTTACATATACTTCCAGGGCCACATCATCCATCATCCATGCTCTGCCTCTCTGGCTGTGGGACATTCTGAAAGAGTAAAATACTTTATGTAGCAAGTGTTTCACGAGAGGCTCCCACGAATTCTCATGAAGGAAAAAGTTTGAACCTAAATCAGTTTGAGTGCCACTTTGAGTGTCGACGTAAAGAATCAATTATTCATAAATTGAGAGAATCTGAGTATACTAAAAATGTTTGGCATGGTTTGAAGACTATGAGATGGCCTTGAAATAGGGGTCTTTTTGGAACAGTTTGTTGGTTGATTTGGAAGAACAGGTGCAAGAAGGTGTTTGAAGGAGCTAGCGATCTACCGGCTGATCTGATTTATAAATGTATGTACCATTTTATGGAAGGGATAGATAATGGACGTTTCAAGCACACAATCTTTCAAATACAAGAGCGAATGAGATGCATTTGGTCTCCATTGCCAACGGGGCTATATCAAAGTGAACGTGGATGGCTCAATAAACAACTAGAGACATGCAGCATGCGGAGGCGTTGCAAGAGATGATAAGGGGAATTAGCTGGGAGGTTTTCAGAAGAGCCTGGGATTCCAACTAATCACTAGGGCTGAACTTTATCTATTAACACATGTTTACTCTAATTAAAAAAGATTCAAATGTATACGGATTCAGTGGAGGCTATTGACCTACTCCCTATAGATTGTGGAACCTCACACCCCTTTTGGAATGAGATTTGTGAAATTTGATCTTTGATGCTAGTAGATTGGGATATTCAGATTTTCAGTAGGGAAACATTTTTGTGTGCAGACCAAATAGCCAAAAATGGGTATGGAATTGATACTGATAAGTGTTATTTGTTGAACCTGCCAATATTTTGTTTAGGTCAATTGTCTAAAGACCTAGTAGGTAGTTAAGAGCACACTTGTCCTTGTTTTTCTTTTTGATGTAGAATGATTTTTATTTCAAGCTAAGATTGCCTTGTTATTTAAAAAAAAAAAAGACAATGTTATGTTTATTTTTAAAGGATAAAGATGGTGAGACTCACAAGCGGCTGTGCATAGACTAAAAATGTAGAAAGACCTCAAATGTTCTTATAATGTAAGAGTAATATCGTAGCATGCGATTCTTACTGCATATGTTTAAAAGAACTGCAAACAAGAGGCAAGGGGATAGATTCCTACTTTATTCTTGTGAGTCCCAGAAAGTTTCAATCCTTTCATTGATGTCCTTTTTTTATTTTGACAATATCATGGAGATATGTTTTAATGCTTACTACTTTAACATACAAAAGAATAGGCCTAGAATATTTGGCCCAAAAGGAATAATGTCACCTAGTAGACCCCATATGCAATGTGTTTGGATTTTGCTCTTTTAATTTTTTTTTTTTTGAAACATTTGGATTAAAAGGAATAGGCCCAGATTATTTTTTTTAATGTTTCAACCCAGTGAACTTCATGCATCCTTTTTTTAAACTGGGTAGCCCAAGAACAATGGATGGAGCTTTTTCAAATTTCGGCCCTAGACTCTTCTCTCCTCCATAAGTTTGTCGTTCAACCTTCATTTTACGTGCTCTTGGTATTGATTTCTTCGTTTTCTGAGATCTACATTATGGAATCACTTTTGTTGCCATATGATGCAGTTTCATTGTGACCCAATACCAAAAAACTTAAAAAGTTTGTCGTGTTGTTCTGTTC
The DNA here is from genome assembly GCA_006871305.1 of Vachellia collinsii. Lineage (NCBI taxonomy): Eukaryota > Viridiplantae > Streptophyta > Magnoliopsida > Fabales > Fabaceae > Vachellia > Vachellia collinsii. Next base: position 20,615 of record QFDD01114617.1, read on the forward strand.
CTGACAGTGTTTTCTTAGTGTTTTTGGGTTGTTTTATTTATTTCACACATTCATAATAGTTTTATGTCCTCAATCTTAGGTTTATTCATAATCTAATCTCAAATCTGAAACTAAACAGTCTCGGTATCCAACAAAATTTTTATTTTCATATTCATGGGAAGCAAATCTCAAAGCATATAATAATGAGAGCAATAATGATTTTAGAAGCATATATCAGTAATACTAGGAAAGAACGATAAAATATATGTTAGCAGAACTGGAAAGTTATCACTGGCCTCAAAAACAAACTTCGAAAGCTTTGGTAGCACTGAAGCATTTTGGGCTTACCTACCTTCACAAGAGAATGGGATCACCAGTACGGATTTTGATTACATTTTACACTGACAGAGAAGAGAGAACTGAGTGAGAGAGAGAGAGAGAGTCAAGACAGGGGATTCTATGGGGAGTTATTTTCAAGCCCATAGAATTGTCTCCCACATCTCATATTATGTATGGGTAGTTACATGAATTTGAATTAAAAAATATAAAGGAAGAATTATCTCTATTGATTCATATTAGTTCTGCCATAATCCAAATAAATTTGAGCCCTAATCCACCAAGTCAGAATATCCAAAAAAAAAAAAGGAAAAGAATGCATCAAAGTGTAAAAAAGAATAAGAACTTTGTATAACAAAGAAGATCTTCGCCCAAAACAAATTACATATCACTTAAATGTGGCGATAAAGATCCCAAAACGTCATTTTGCATTGTGCTCCTAACACACAAACACACACATATTCAGGAGCCACATCAACATAGAAATATTTTTCTCTTAGGAGGACTCAACTTAATATGCAATAAAATTGAAGGAAACCAAGGCAGATTGAGATAATTGTTTTTGACACTTCTATGAACTATGGGCATCATATTTTATAAATTTGAGCTACTTTTGAAATTTCAGTCTCTGAAAATGAAGTTTGGCAAATAGGATTAATATATACTTCGCATTATTTATTGGAATTGAAGTATAGGAATGAGAACTATGATGGGAAACAAATAAAAGAGAGAGAAATAGTTGGATCATGCTTGTTGTGGATAAATAAACATCATAAATGCCTGCTTGTCGGCTATACTATATGTACTAACGAATAAACTAAACCAATTGTGAGCAATTGGGTATAACTGGAAAGGAGTAAGTTTAAATAACTTGGAAGGATTACTTTAAAATTAATTTATATGTATTGTTGTGTAAAAGGAAAGGCCAAAAAAACTGTTGATAGAACCAATATGTGATCCACATGAACCCATCATTAGACAAGTTTTTAAAAGGGAACGAACAAGAATTATATAATGTTTTTTGAGTGAAATTTAATAATGTTTTTACTAGTACTTGAATCGAACATGGATTATTGATTGCTGGATTGTAGGCACATTTCATACTGCTTACTTTATTTCTTTTATTACTTTCGATAATGGATTGGACACTTGTTTTTACAACATCCTAAATTTCTTAGAGTGATCTTACGTATTATATTTTTTTAATCATTTTGGGATGGATTCCAAAAGAGCAGACAATTAAAGTGGAAAGAAATTGAATATATTTGAGCATTTTGACTCATTGCTCTCCCTTCACAACGAAATATTTTGGATGAGTTGGGTTTACAAGTTCTATAAGATAAGTTTTATACAATCTTGAGCATCATAATACCATGGTATGGAAATGTTGATCGCCTTGGCTAATCATATTAGTAAGCTAGTAGGTAGGGGTGAAAATAGGCCAGACGGCCTGGGGCCAGGCCTGTAAAAGCCTGTATGGGCCAGGCCTTTTACAGGCCCAAGCCATCTGGGAGGCCTGTTTCCCAAAGCAGGCCTAAAAGGCCTATCAGGCAGTCTCGACCTTTATATATATATATTATATGTACACACACTACTAAAAATCTTAGAAGGGTTGTGCATGAGAGGAATCGAAACTGGGACCTTAGTGATGACTGATGAAGATTTTACTACTGGATCAATACATCTATTGCCTAACTAGTAACTATCATGCATTTTCTATAATTATAAACTTATTTTGGATCACAATAATTATTCTAGGGTTACAATGATAGATATTTCATGTTTCCTAAATTGTTGTATTATTAGATTATGCATTGTTAATTAATTAGATTTTAACATTTATCTTGGATGATTTTATAATTTTTTTTCATGCTTGTTTTCGGCCTATGACCTATTAACCTGAAAACATACTTTTACACAAGCCAGGCCAGTCCCACGCCAAACAGGCCTGGCCTGTTTTCACCTCTATCAGTGACCCAATCACTTGATCAATTTAGATAATCAATTAATCCAAGGGAGGAATGACATGGGAACAACTCAATTGATCCAAGATTAACCCAATGCAATCCAATCAACCCTGTCAGTCGAATGGGTCAATCGTGCTAGATTTTTTTAATTTTTTTTTACTAAGCTAGAAATAATATGCCATTTCAAATTTTAAAAGAGAAAAAAAACCAGTTGATTTGACAAAATCTTAGCCGACTCAAGGTCAAATCATAGTTAAAATCTAATTAATGCAATATATATATATATAGCACACTAATTTGAGTCATTCTCTTATAAAGGAGTCTTGAATAGGAGTTTTTTAATTCCCTAGGGCTTGAATAGGAGTTTGAATAGGAGTTTTTTAATTCCCTAGGGCTTGAATAGGAGTTTTTGTCTACTAACTACTAGAATGCAATGGGATTAAACTTGACAACACTCTTTTTGGGTTTTGGGAAAAAAATATGATGAATTGGCCTTGAATCTTGATGCTGGATTAATGGCTATCCTAGCTTACAAAATGAGTAATGGGAGTTAAAATTGCATTAAGCCTAATTGAAACCCCCTCCCCCAAAAAAAAATTTAAAATGGGTCTAGCATTTCTAATCAATTACTACTATTATATGTGAAACAAAATGGATTAATGCACCTGCTTCCTCTCAATGAATGCACAATCGCAACACTCAAATAATCCAACTCAATAAATTTGTTGAATCAATAGGAAATTCATTACACTGCCAGCATCAAATACTTCATCCTAAGATTTAACACAAGAGTTTACCAATTCACCAATATAACTATATAAACACTTATCTAAGTTTCAAGATTAAGCATCAACAGATAGATGCATGTTCATTCAGCAGAATTCACTTAATCCTCATCTATGAAAAACTTAATAACTCCCTTAATGATGTGATCCGGCATGACGCATTAAATTTAAATGCCCCATTACAAATTTCAAGTTGACTAATCACAAGAGCAAAGAGCCAAGAGAATTAAGGAAGCATCGAATGGGCTTGTGCAAGATGTTTTAACAAAACAAATGGCATTTGAATTAACAAATAAGAAAGAAGACTCCAAGGATGTCATTCATTTGATTTGGGATGAAAATGGACCTGTAGACAATGAATAAAAAGACGAATCGAGCCGTTCAGGTTGACCCAGGAAATGGCAACCCGGTCACCTGACCGGTCTGGTCTACCCCTTAACTAGTGATTTTTTGAGCCGGGGTGAACTGATATAACTTGGGATAAATCGGTCCTAACTCAGGTGACCTGAAGCAAACCAGTGGTAACCCAGGTTAGGCTAGGTTTTTTAAAAAAAAATCTGATTTTTTTTTTAATTTTTTGTTCTAGTAAACTTATACTACCTTTAACTGAATTTATAGTTTTAGTTTATCATAATATTAATAATTTTTTACTTTTATTTTTTTGATTACTAAATCAAACTATCACTAGATATTAGTGATTTTATCTTAGTGTTTCATTATTTTGTTATTTTGTAGCTTTTGAATGATTTTAAGAATAAACTTCTATTCTCAATGTTGTATTTTATTATTTCTACAATCAAACAGTTGTGTGATACATGTATGAATCAAAATATTACGTATTTAATATCCTTTTTTTTAAATATTATAATATTAACTTGCTTATAATCAAATATAAATATTTTTTTTATTAAATTATAATATTTTGATATGACCAGTCTGACCTACGGATTAACCCCGATCTAATCCACTAACTCGTGACCTACTACCTCAATTGGTTCAAAGTCTAGTTTGGTTTTTAATACCTTGCCTACAGATCATATTTTGGGCTTGGAGGCTTCAAATTAAAGGGTTTAGATCAAGTGATATACATGGGAGGATTCATTTGAGCATATATAATCACATTTTGAGCCTAAAATGCTTATTATCTTTAATTTATTTTATTTATGTGAAAATTTGAATTTTGAATTAGATAAAATTAGTTAGAAGATATTCTTTTGAATATCATTGTTCCTAGATTTTAGGATAGATATGAGTTTTAAATTTGAATTTTATCTTTTTAGATTTTAGATGAATTTCATATTTTTATGATAGAATTTCATAATGTAATCTTTATAAATATATTGTACTCTTTATTCTTGAATCCAACATTAAATTATGAGATTACAAATTATCAAATCTGAGTTTAAAGATTTGCATTTTGGCAAGTTGCTCGAGAGAGGATTCTCTCTAGGGTTCTTTATTGAACTGACAACATATCAAGGCTTGATCAACTTTGTGGCATCTTTGAACAATTAGGGTCCTTATTCTTCCGTGTTCAAAGATTCAAGTGGAGCGTTTAACCTTTGTTTAGCTTTCTTAGGGTACATATATTCTGATTAGTTGTGGGTTCTTATAATTTTTCCCTTTGGGTTCGCACCATCTTGGTATCAGAACTTCAGTTCTAAACTCAGGTTTTATCTTTCTGTTCATTCAGTTTGAATTTAGTTCATTATTATATCTTTTCTTGCATCTGTTCTTTTCAGTCATCTTCAAATTGTCTCCATATGTTAGTCCACTTTTCCTTCGTTTTTTTTCCCAACGTTTACTAGGTCTTTTTCATAATTTAGAGTCTCATCTTTCTGCTTATTTTAGAATCGTTTCAATCCGAGTTTTCTAGGTCAACTTTCTTTCATTTCAAATTCAACGTGTTTTCTGGAATTTCTAGATTCAGTTTGCTTATTTATAAGCTTCCAAGAAAAAAGTGAAAGCAAGAGGCAATGGTAAGTGGAAGGAGAAATTGACCTCTTAAAGCATTACTCTGCTATAAGTTGTTAAACATGTAACAAATTCCATGAATTATGTATATTCAATATAAGGCCTTGCCATTATGTGAGACCTCACTTATTAATTCTATATATCCATTAGAGATTACTATTGAATCACTCTAAGGTTTTCCAAACATGAAATCGGCCAAAAGAATGAAATTTTAAAACAAAAATTACTGTTTATTTAGTAAAATTTCAGATTTTTGAGCCAACTTTACAAATTCATAACTAATTCTAGAAAAATTAAAATTAAGGGGTTCAAGTTTCTAAATAAATCTTATGAAACCCTTTATAGTAGAAAAATATCAATTTATTCAATTTCTTGATCAATTAATACAGTTTATTTCATGAAGTTTCACTGTTTTTATAGTAATTTTTTCATTTTTTCAGATTTTTCTCTCAAATTTGCCAAACCATAACTTTCTGTACAAAATTTCAAATCTATAAAACTTAGGCTCATTTTAAAGCTTACCATATGAACTATTTTTCTGAAAATTTTTTGATTAATTGGACCTCCATTTGCTATTTTTACTTGCAGCCTCATGTTAGGGTTATGGTAGGGGCGTTGGACCCTTTTTGGCATCTATAACTTATTCCATTTTTAACTTGGTATGCATAATTTCATTCAATAACATTCCTTAATGATAACACATTTACATATGAGTATCCATATAATAAAGCATGTAGAGGTTAAACATATACATCCTCCAAAAATTTCACACAACATATAGCATAAAATAATTATTTGTCATTACACCATTTGGATCATAAAGCTTCCATTTCTCATCCACCTTCTTGCCCTTACCCTTACTTAAACTTTGACCTAGAGAATGTTATTTTGGGAGGGTGAGATTTCAAAGAAATCCCCGTATCAAAAACACTAACACATCCACCAAAATGTATGATCATTATTCATTATTTAACTAAGATGTATGAAGATTTAATGCTCATATTTTCAAACACTTTACACATAACCATGGCATGCTAAAGGCATATCATCACATATTCAAATATAACAAAATTAACATGTAATATAGCACAAATAACAAATAATCGTCAATGCCAACATTAATGTAAGGTTAGTAGTTAGCTTTTGCTACCTTGTTTCTCAACTTTGCTCTTGAACTTAGCAACTTCCCTCTTGCTTTTGAAATTCTCTTCTTGGCAATTTAACTTGCTACATATAATATAATGCAATTGGCATTAATACCAAGTGGTGCGAACCCAAAGGGGAAACATCCCAATAACCCATAAACAATTATAATATACGTATTCCAAGAACGCTAAACATAGGTTAAACACTCCATTTGAATAATTGAACATGGAAGAATAAGAACCCTAAGTGTCGGAATGCCACAAGGTTGATCAAGGCTTTATAAGTTGTTAGTTCAATAAAGAACTCTAGAGAGAATCCTCTCTCAAACAAGAAGCAACTTGCAAAATGCAAAGCTTTAATCTCATAACTCAAATATGATATGCTAATATTCTAATATGATGTCAAGAATGAGGAGCACAATGTATTTATAAAGGTTACAATATAAAATTCTATCCAAAAAATATGAAATGCAATCTTGAATCTAAAAAAGATAAAATTCAAATTTAAAACTAATATCTATCATAAAATCTAGATATAAGGATATTCAAAATAATATCTTCTATATAATCATATCTAATACAAAATAAAAATTTTCGCATAAATAAATAAACAAAAGATAATCATCATTTTAGGCCCAAATTGTGATTATTTAGTCCCAAATAGGTCCTCCTATGTATAGCACTTAGTCCAAGTCCTTTAATTTGAAGCCTCTAAGTCCAAAATATAATTTGCAAGTCCATTTTCAGTCCAAATTAAATTAATGACATCCTTGGAGTCTTCATTCTCATTTATTGATCCAAATGCCATTTTCTTTGTTAAAACCTCTTGCACATGTCTATTAAATGCTTCCTTAATTCTCTTGGCCCTTGCTCTTATGATAGGTCCACTTGGAATTTGAAAAGGCTTATTTGAATTTTATGCGTCATATTAGATTGCATCACCAAGTCATGACCATGCCTTAAAACACACTAAAATTCTCCCAAACCCTTCTTGAACATTGAGGACCTTAAAACCCTTAAGCTTGCCAAAATTGATTCTAATATTTTCAAAATTATTTTCTCACTTCTACCCTACACAATTTTACATTCTAAATTCAATGGAAGCATCAAAATCATGAAAATCACATTCCTTGCCCATGATGTTGGTCTAGCCGAAAGTATGGGAAAATAAGGTTTTTTGATTTTCAAACTTTCTCTTCATATAGTTGTATATTCTTGTTCCTAAGCCTCTTTCCATGCATTATTTGACACAAAACACTTCTCCCCCACACATAAGGAATTTCGGCCAGCATGCCTCCATAGGTTTTGGAATCCAAAATTTCACATACACCTTCAAACAACACAAAATAACAAACAATTAAATCCACAACATGCATAGATTGATTCCTAGCAATGGTTTCTTCTAAATCCCTCTCTTTCTCACTTTTCTTTCTCAAGAATCCAAATTTACAGCAGCCATTATTCTTCATGAAACATGAAAATAAAACTATAGGATTGAAGAAGAGAGCCTAGAGATCAAAATAGGAAAGATTTCCACTAGGAATCACAACTTACCTTAGGTTTTGTGATGATTTTCCTTCTCTTCTTGCCTCCCTCTCTTCCAGCCACTCTCTTTTCTTTTTCATCTACACTTGACCGACATTTGATGCTGAAAATGGAGCGGAGGATAACTTAATGAAAGATATATATACATGTGTTGAAACAAGTGCATCTCACTTGCATTGATAAAATAACTTTACACTTATTTATTCTATCATTTGTTTGAGATATTTTACCTCTCTTTTACCCTTGGAATAAGACTATTACAAGTGGTAAAAATGGACCCATCTTCTTTCTTTACAAATCTCTAAGTTTCCATAAAGTAGCTTTATAGCACCAGAAATTCTTTTTGACAAACCTTTGATCACTTAACTGATTTAGGATCATTAAAAATTCCCTAATTTTATTTGATATTTCCATGAGTTTTCTTTCCTCAAATTGCTTTCTAGAATGTATTTAATTAATTTTAAATAAAATCCTAATTCGAGGTTTTTCCAGGCCTTTTCTTTTCGATTGGGTAAAATGTTTTTGACTTTCTCTTAGAAAAAAAATTTATAAAATAGTAGAATTTCTAAGCTATTTTTCATATCTATGAAATTAGATATTTGAGGCCTCTAGGTATTTTAAATAATTATTTTTTGACTAATTATTTATTAAATAGCTAAAAGTTAAATATCCTTTAAAATTCCCGTGAAGTTATTTTTGTCATTTTAACTTAAATCATACCTTAATTACTAATTAGTGAATTTTTCTCTATTTTTTGGTGCCCTAAAAATTTTTATGATATTTTGGTTAAAGTTTAACCGAAATACCCTTGGACTTTCTCATATTTACCAAAATGCATTTGAATTCCATAAATAGCAATTTGGTCCCTCAATTTTCGAAATTGTCACTTTAGTCTCATTTTCAAAATGATTCTTAGGTCCTTGAATTTCCAAAATAACACTTTGATCCCTAAATTTTGTACTTTTTCCTAAATTAGCTCTTTTGCCCTTCATTTCCTGTCCTTTTATTCCTTGGGCCCTAAATCAACACATAGTTATTCATTTAACCTTTTTTTCAGTTATAGAAGACACGGTTATTACACATGATGTATGTCACACCTTACTTATTTCTCCTTTTAGCTCATTAGAGACCAATTATAAACCACTTGATTAGCTTTTATCTCATAAGATTGGCCAAATGAGTGAAATTGTAAAACTTTTCTCACTTTACTATTCGCTAGTACTATTCATTTAGTTAAAACTTTGAAAATTCATAACTAGTTTTAGAAAATTCGAAAATAAGTGGTTCAAGTTTCTAATTTAAGCTTATTCAATTCCCTACAGAAGAAAAATATTCATTTTTATAATTTCATGGCCAATTAATACAGAAAAATTTGTGAAAAAATATTATTCATTGAGTCATTTCCATTTTTCTAGAATTTTTCCTTAACTTTAGAAAACCATAACTTTTTGTATACTTATCCAATTCCAAAAAACTTGGCTCATTTTAAAGCTTGTAATGTGAACTATATTTCTAGAAAATCTCATGTCATTTGGATTTCATTTACCTTGTTTTATTATTGCCTCAATGTGGGTGTTTGATATGGGTGTTTGAGCCTTTTTACCATTTTTTATGATACTTGGTTTTCAACTTACTGCGCATGCTTCTTATTAACATAACTACTTGGCATATTTACATAGCTATATGTCATTATCACAGGTCTAGAGTTGTAGGGGTTTAACATACAGTCATTCCAAAATTTAAGATGAAATCTGATACAAGTTTCCAACACATTCTTGAGGCTGCAAAGGCAATTGTATGCATCCACCATCTTACCTTTATCTTTGTTGGAGCTTTGGCCTAAAGAATGTTATTATTGGAAGAATGAGATTTCATGGAAATCTCCATAGCAAAATCACTAACACATACATCAATATGCATGAATATCATTTATTTCCTAGCTAGTCATATATAAACATATTATGCTAACATTTTTAAAACACTTTGCACATAACCATGGCATGTTATAAATTCAACATCACATGTTCACATAGCACATAACTAGTATGCAACATGGCACAACTAATAACAACAACCAATGGCAATATGAATGTAAAAATTCGTAACTTTGCTACTTGGATGTTTACTTTCTCTTGAACTTGGTTAGTGTTCTCTTGCACTTTAAAAATTCCTCTTGGCATTTATAACTCCTAAACATCATTGTAATGCATTTGGCATTAACAAATAACCATCAAGAATGCATTGTAACACTATAAAGCTCTCTAAAACCGTCTTGAATCTTAAGGGTTCTAAGACTATTAACTTTGCCAATTTTAATCTTATTGCTTTCAAACTTGTTTTCTCACTTCTACCCTACATGATTTTGCATTCTAAATCTATTGGAAACATAAAAAAAAATATCAAAAACACATTTCTTTCCTAAAATCTCCAACTGGCCAAAACATAGGAAAATGAAGGGCACCATGATTTTCAACTTTTCTTTCCATACACTTGAATAATCTTGTATTTAAACTCTTTTCCATACATTATCTAACACAAAACCATTCATCCACATGCAAGACCAATTTCCTAGGGTTTGAGATTCCAAAAATTCATATAATCATCTAACAAACACAAAACAACTATCAATCAATTCCAAATCATGCATAGAGTTGTTTTCTAACAACTATTTAATTTAAATCCCTCTCTTTATAATTTTCTCTCTCAAGAACTAAACTTTCCAGCAGCAAATATTCCATTCCAACCCAAAGATAAACCACTAGAATGGAAGAGGAAGTCTTAGAATCATGTAATATGGAAGATTACAAGTTGGAATCACAACTTACTTTTGATTTGTGGATGATTTTCTCTTCTCTTCTTCCTTCTCTTCTTCACTCCTCAAACTCTCACTCTTGCTCTCTTTTTCCTTCTCAACTTACTTTTGATTTGTGAATGTTGTTTGACTTGGATTAAGCAAATTTGCATCAATTGAACCATTGGACCTAAGTGATAGCTTAGGGTTTATTAATTGAACTCAGAAGGTTTGATTTTCCATAACTAAGCCAAGGCAAGGATAGTTAAGCTTCCATCACTGAGAGTCTACTCACTATATTCCTTTTTAATCCAAATTTTACTTTCAATCACTTAAGAAAACACACAAAAAATATTCTACCACAAGTTTTGCATTTGACTTTGTATCTTTAGACTAAATCCCCCTTACTTTGCAAATTCAATCTCAACAATGTTTTTAATAACCAATTTAGACTAGGATAATCAATAAACCGCTCACCGAGAAGAACGATTGGTTGCCCACTATACTACATTCTTTTGTGCAATCATTTTGTATCAAACCGGAAGGCGACAAAACCGTGTCCGATCAATGACGCCGTTGCCGGGGAGCCAAGTAATTGGTTCCCTAGTAATTCGTTATTACCACTATTGTTGACCTGGTTTAATTCTTGTTGAGCTTTAGGTTAGGATAACAATTTAAACATTGCATAGCATACAAATTTTTCAGAAATACAAATAAACATCTTGATTTTCCTTGATATTTTTGCATTTGCATCTTTGCATAGCATATTGCACTCATTCTTACTTGATCAGAATTGTTTGGGTAACCACTGTAAAGTTTTGAACTGTCCATGCGTCTCTATCAGCTTGTGGTCAAGCAATTCAATAAATTTTGAGTTAACTTGGGAAGAGCAGTTCTAGTAACACTCACGTCACGACATTTTTTCTGTATATCGCGACATTAAATCACTCACTTCCAGAGGCTGCTCTCGGTACACTTTAGGTCGCGACATTTGAGGGTATATGTCGCGACATAATTTCTTGTTTTCTCCAAAATTTTTCTAAGTTTTCACTCTAGCCTTTCAGTGGCTCTCGCTACATTTTGAGTCGTGACTTATTACTGTTGAGTTGCGACTTGAATGATCACTGTCACTTCAAATCAACCTGCTTGATCAGCATTGCATCCATACTGATTCTGTGCATACTTTTGAGAGTTAAAAGCATTCACAACACCTTAAATTCACTGCACACCATACAATTCATTGAGTTTGCATTTCAACTTGATCTATTACATTGTGCATATCAGTTTTGAGCTGCAGAAATTTTCTTCAAATTTGTTTTGTGCATAACTTGAAGAGTGCTTGCATGCGGAGAGGGCGTAGAGTCAGAAGAGTGAGAGAGACAGAACAACCTAATACACCCACTCTGCGAAATCCTCCTTCATCTAGTGAGAGTGAGGAGATAGAAGAAGAAATTATGGCTGATCGCATTGGTCCTGGAAATCATAATGGCAATCATAATAGACCTTATAACGGGAATGGTTATGAAGGCCAAGGGGAGAATAATGGGCATAATAGGATTAATGATCCGCGTAGGGGCATAACGATTAAAGAATTAACACAGTCTGATGGAAATTTTGACCCCATACCCAGTGTTTTCCCTACTTTTAATGCTGATTTTGAAATAAAGGGCCAACTGATACACTCACTACCTAAATTTCATGGCCTTGCAGGTGAAAATCCTTATCTCCACCTTCGGACACTTTATATGCAGAGCATGTCCATGAAGCTCGTGGGCGCAAACATTGATGATGTGATGTGGAAAATTTTCCACTTATCTCTGGAAGGAAAAGCAAAGGAGTGGTACATGAATTTACCTCTCTATGTGGATAATGCATATGAGTCGTGGGTCAGTTTGAAGAAGGCTTTCCTTGATAAAACTTTCCTTCCACGAAGATATCTGCTGCTCGGAAAGAGATATTAGCCGTGAAACAAGAAGCCTATGAAACATTCTTTGAGTATTGGAGTCGCTTCCAAGAAATGCTTACTAGATGTCCCAATCATCAAATTTTGGAAGAGCATCTGGTGCAATATTTCTATAATGGACTCCTCACATATGACGCTCAAGTCTTGGACGCCGCTGCCAATGGTTCAGTGGAAAATATGGAACCCCGAGCTGCAAGGGAATTGATTAGAACTTTTGCCTTAAACAGACAGCATGCGAATTCTAGGGAGCTCAAGGACCATAAGACTGAACGGGACCCGTTGTTAGTGAAACTCGCTCAAGATATGTCCAAACTAACAAGCACAGTGGAGAGTTTGCGATCACCAAAACATCAAACTCTAGCTATGGTAGCTTCCACCTGTGGAGACTATAATTCTCCTATGCATCTCACAGAGAACTGTCCTGGACCGGTTGAAGAGGTCAATGCCTTCTACCAAGGACGCGATGGACAACATTCACAGCGAGATCCTTACTCCAATACGTATAACCCAGGATGGAGAGACCACCCAAACTTCAAGTGGGGTGGGGGACCCAACAGGCCAAATCAATACCAAGGTGAGCAGGGAAATCAGTTTCAACACTCTGGTGCCTCATCAAGTGGATATCAAAACCATTCGAGAGCTGCAGTACCTGCACCGAGCAACAACATGTCTTCCCAACAGCCACAAAGAATGGATGAAACTTCACAGATATTGAGGAACATGGCTGCTCAAATGATTAACATTGAGGGGCGAATTAAGGAGAGTGATGAAAGATTTGCCTCTATTACTTCCATCCTACAAGGCATGCAAAAAGACAACTCGGAGGTGAATAAGAAAATGGAAGCACTGTCGCTCAAAAATAGTGAAGTTACAAGCCATTTGACCCAGCTGTCCAATACCGTCACCGATATGCAAGCTAAGATGGGTGGAAGTATTCCCTCCAACACAATGATAAATCCAAAATCACTTAATGCAATCACCTTAAGAAGTGGAAAAACAGTAAGGTTTGAAGATGAAAGAGATGTGATGAGCCCCACATGATCACCAACCAGATTTGGGAAATCTGAAAGTTCCAAAGAGGAAGAAATTATGCTGAAGAAAAAGGTGCACCAAGAGGAGCTGACTCAAGATGAAACTCCTACGCTGTGTTCTGAACCAGAGATGAAAGCTCAAGAAAATGATAGCATGGACACAGTCGCAACATATAAGGGTAAGCAAAGGGAAGAAAAGGCAGAATCAAGCAAACAGGGAGCCTCAACAACCATAGGTAAAGAGGTAAATCCCAAGAATCTCCCTTTTCCTAAAGCTTTCTTTGCTGGTAAAAAGAAATCTGAATATGAGTTTGCAAATGAGACTTATAATCTGTTTAACAAACTTGATATGAATGTGCCCATGGTTCAATTTCTAAAAGGGAATCCTAAATATGTCAAGTTGCTGAAGGAGTTATGTGATGACAAACAATGATTTAGGCCCTTAGAGAGAATCCAAGTGAGTGCCAATGTATCTTCCCTCTTTAAGGCAGAATTACCAGTGAAATGCCAAGACCCAGGATCCTACACCGTTCCATGCACCATAGGGAAAGTGTATATTAAGGGAGCGTTGCTAGATCTAGGAGCTACGATAAATGTAATGCCCTAGTCAGTCTACTCAGCCCTGGGTATTAATGGTCTTAAGGATACCAGTGTGGTTCTTCAACTAGCGGATCGATCCATTAGGTATCCCAAGGGAATCGTAGAGGACATTCTATTGCAGGTTAAAGACCTTGTATTTCCAGCTGACTTTTATGTACTAGACATATCCAATGAAGTGGTAAATGAAAGTACCCTCATCTTAGGGAGACCATTTCTCCAAACCTCCAAAACCATCATAAGCATGAAACATAGCTGTATCACAATGGAGGTAGGGGAACATGTAGTCACTTTTAATATGAATGAAGCCACTCGATATCCCTTTGACAATGCAAATTTCATGGGTTTAAATGCAATTGATTTAGCTGTAGAGCAAATCAGGGATGAGTATGAAGTGACTTTGCATGATACATGTCACTGGAATTCATCTAGATTACTTAATAATGATTCTGAATATGCTGAGCCTCCAGATCATGATTTAGCCTTGAGTGAGTATGACGCATATTTTGACTCCTTACCATCTGTTTACTTTTTTTCTAACTTTGATGCCATTGGTACGTCATGCAACAAGCTTTTTGAGATAGATAACAGGCTTTTGGTTTCCCAAGAATTTCTTTTCTCCCCTGAATTAGATTCATTCTCTGCATGTACTAATGTCACGAATTGTAGCAAGGATGGTCCAGTGTGCTCTGCAGGGTTTGCAGGTGTTGGACGGGCAAATATTGAGAGTAATTCAGGAAGCATAGACACCAATAGCCAGGAAAACCTCTCAGTACCATTTACGTCGCGACATGTGAAGCCATTCAATCAGATGACCTCTCGGTACAATTTATGTCGCAACACAATGGTGAAATGTCGTGACATGTTGACTCTGAAACTGTATCTCAATCTCAAACCAATTCTTCTGCTGTGGTTGACTGCATGGTTAAAGGGACACATCCTCCACCTACAACTCCCAGTTTCACACACTCTAAAATTACACCTTTTACATTGCAATTTTTGAATGAGCTAATTTCCAAGGAAATTGCAGATCAAGAGGTGGAATCGGCTGTGGAGATTGCTTCGGTGGATCAACTTGAAACTGACTTAACCTGCCAAGGAGATGGAGCAGTGAAATGTGACAAAGATGAGGGCATGCGTGAAGAACATACAAGGGGAAGTATTTCAAACACCACTGAAAAGCTAGAGTTAACCCCTTCCATTATCCAGCCCCCCTTCTTAGAACTCAAGGAACTCCCTTCTAACTTGAAGTATGCTTACTTAAATGCTGAAAATAAAATGCCTATTATAGTTTCCAACTCTTTATCCGAAAGTGAGGAGAGTGAATTGTTGAGAGTCCTAAGGAAGAATAAGGAGGCATTGGGTTGGTAGTTATCGGACATAAAGAGATTAGATTCTACTGTGTACACTCACAAAATCCTATTAACCGAGGATTTCAAACCCGTTAAGCAAAGCCAAAGGAGGTTAAACCCTTTAATCTCTGATGTGGTGAGGAAGGAGGTTGATAAGCTATTAAGGGCCGGCATTATATATGCCATCTCAGATAGTGAGTGGGTGTCGCTGGTACACGTAGTGCTGAAAAAGAGTGGCATAACTGTGGTTAAGAATGAGAATAACGAATTGATTCCAACTAGGGTACAAAACTCTTGGCGAGTTTTCATTGATTACAGGAAATTGAATGATGCCACCAGAAAAGACCATTTTCCTTTGCCATTCATTGATCAAATGCTTGAGAGGTTGGCGGGGAAAAGTCATTATTGCTTTTTAGATGGGTATTCAAGGTACTTTCAAATTCCCATATACCCTAGAGACCAAGAAAAAACAACTTTCACTTGCCCTTTCGGTACATATGCCTATAAAAGGATGCCATTCAGACTTTGTAATGCCCCTGACACATTCCAACGATGCATGTTGTCTATTTTCTCTGAATTTATTGAAAAATGCATGGATGTGTTTATGGATGATTTCACTGTATATGGAAATTCTTTTGATGATTGTTTGCAAAGTCTTAATAAAGTTTTAGCATGATGCATCGAGAAAAAGCTTGTTTTAAACTATGAGAAATGCCATTCCATGGTGGATCATGGCATCGTGCTAGGACACTTGATTTCACAAAAGGGGATAGAGGTAGATCGTGCTAAAATTGAAGTGATATCTTCTTTACCTTACCCCACCAATTTGAAAGAACTAAGGTCTTTCTTAGGCCATGCGGGATTCTATAGAAGATTCATTAAGGATTTCAGCAAGATAACTTTACCTCTCTCAAAATTGTTGCAAAAAGATGTTGATTACTGTTTTGATTCTGCGTGTGAGCATGCTTTTGATGAGCTAAGAAGCAAATTGATTTCACCACCAATTTTAACCTCACCCAATTGGGAATTACCTTTTGAAATATCTTGTGATGCCTCAAATTTGAGTGTGGGGGCAATGTTAGGTCAAAAAGAGGGAAACCTTTTAAAAGTGATTTCTTATGCTTCTAAAACACTTGATGTTGTTCAGAAAAATTACACAACCACTAAAAAGGAGTTATTTGCAAATGTATTTGCACTGGATAAATTTCAACAATATCTCATAAATTCAAAAGTGATTGTGTACACAGATCATGCAGCGGTTAAATATCTTTTTCACAAGCCTCAATCAAAACCAAGACTCTTGAGATGGATGCTGTTGCTGCAAGAATTTGACATGGAAGTCAAGGATAGAGCAGGAAACATCAATCATGTTGCTGACCATCTCAGTAGACTCCCATATGATACTAGGGGAGTATTACCTACAAATTCTATTTGTGATGCCTTTCCTGACCAGTCTCTTTGTGCTTTGTCTGTTTCCCAACCTTGGTTTGCACATATAATCAATTATCTCGTAACATAGTTAATTCCCCCACATTAGACTTCGTTTCAGGCGTAAAAACTTAAGAGCGAGTCTTCATACTACATCTGGGATGCACCACACCTATGGAAAATCTGCTCAAATCAAATGATAAGGAGGTGTATCCCCGAATTGGAGTCGCGTGCTATATTGGAGGCCCGTCACAACACTGTGTGTGGGGGCCATTTCGGAGCAAAGAAAACTGCCAGAAAGATATTAGAAGCTGGTTTCTACTGGCCTACCCTATTCAAGGATTCTTTCAACTATTGTAAAGCCTGTGACATACGTCAAAGGTTCGGGGGGTGAGCAAGCTCCATGAGATGCAATAGCAACCTATTATATTTTGTGAAATTTTTGATGCTTGGGGAATTGACTTCATGGGACCCTTCCCACCTTCTCATGGTTATACCTACATCCTGTTGTGTGTGGATTATTTGTCAAGGTGGGTAGAGGCCATTCCGACTAAGAAGGATAATGCAGCCACAGTTGCCAATTTTTTGAAGTCGACCATGTTTACTAGATTTGGCGTACCAAAGATATTGATAAGTGATCAAGGCACCCATTTCTGCAGCAGGCTTCTCAATAATTTGTTAGCAAGGTATGGAGTGACCCACAGAGTTTCAACTCCGTACCACCCACAAACGAATGGGTTGGCTGAAGTATCAAACAGAGAGATCCAGAGGATTTTAGAACGGATTGTTAAGCCATCTAACAAGGACTGGAGTCTAAGGTTAAATGACGCTTTATGGGCGTATCGCACTGCCTTCAAGACACCGATAGGGATGTCTCCATACCGGATTATCTACGGAAAAGCTGTCACATCCCTATCGAACTTGAGTATAAGTCGTATTGGGCAGTCAAGAGCTGCAATGCTGAGTTGGAGGAAGCTGGACTGAACCGTCTCCTTCAGATTCAAGAATTGGAGGAGTTACGCCTGGATGCTTACCATAGTTCAGATCTCTACAAGCAGAAAGCGAAGTTAATCCACGATTCAAACATTCAGAGGAAGCAATTTAAGGAAGGAGACCGTATGCTGAGGTACCAAGCCCGTTTCAAGTTCAAGAAAGGCAAATTCAAGACTAGTTGGGATGGACCTTACATAGTGGTGAAAGTGCATGACTTTGGGGTGGTAGAGCTGTAAGAGGAGGCCTCAGGCAAGATTTTCTAATGCAATGGCCATCTCCTCAAGCTCTACTCAGAACCGATTGAGCCTGTGTGACATCAGGTCGTCCCTTTTCTATCTCTTGTACATTTTGCTTGTTTTGCACATTGTTTCAGTTAGGAGAGTACTTGGATTTGAAGGGGACGTACCAGTAGAATAGGAATTAGTTTATCTTTTCTATTACTTTTCTGTTGTTAAATAAACTCCCCATGTCTCTTTGTTGAGCTCATTGCATTTTTTCTCTAGCGCACACTTAATTGCATAATTTCGTTTACCCATCTAGGCATTCTGAGCCTAGCATGTGACTTTGAGCTTTTTAGTGACAATTGCTTTGAGTGCTGCTTGAATTGAATTTGTGCGTCAGATTTTGTAGACTATCTACTAGTTTGATGAGCGGATTAAGTGCCTCTGATTAATTTTGCAAAATGTTAGGAGTGTTTACAGGGGTTTTCAAGTGAAATGGTCTCGGTACCATTTTAGTCGCAACATGTGTTACTTTTGTTGCGACATTTTGTGCTTAATTTTTCTCCTTTCTCATGATTATGTCGCGACATGTTTTGAAATTAGTCGCAACACTTTCTCTGTAAGTTGCGACGTAATTTGAATTAAGTCACGACACAATGCATGGTAGCAGAGCCCTAACCCTCTTTATCAATCACAACCAACGCTTCATTCCATTCTTCAGCCGTCGCGACTTTTCAACGTCAAGCATTACAGCTTTTCCTCTCCCGTTCAATGGTCATCTACATCTCTTTAGTCTTCATCCGTTGCAGCCTCCTATTCCCCCTCCTCTCTTCTATATATACTTCCTCCTCTCCCATTCGCATCTACATTCCTCTCATGGCAGCGAGTTCTTGTTTCCTCTGTGCCTTTGCGTTTTCTTTCCATTCCTCTTCCTCAACTACTCACAATATTCCCCATCTCTCCTTTTGTTGATTTTGTTTAGTTTTAGTTCATAGTTCCTTAGATTAATCTAGAATTTTTAGTTTTGTCTGTCAATACTACTATGATCATGGAATGTATGATATTTTCTAAACCCTTTTACTGTCTCCATAACCAGGGATCGTTCAACAAAGGTTTTCAGAATTTGGTGTAAAATGTCGCGACGTATTAAACCTATATCGCGACATAAGCACCTGCAAAAGCTCTCGGTACCATTTATGTCACAACCTATATCTATATAAGTCGCGACATAAATGCTCATCCACAGCCAATTTTAATATCTCTTTTACACTTAATCATGCCGTCAATGATCATATGAGTATTGATCAGTTAGTTATGTTCATAGGATAGTCTAGGTCCTGTTTTTTGTTTTGTGATTTTGTTTCTTTTTGTTGTTGTCGTATTTGTTTTCCTTTCCTTGTGATTGGGAGGAAGATGGTGCACACAAAGAACTTGCGGACCGATAGCGGTTCAGATGATGAACCACCAGTCCACTTGTCTCGGGCGGAAGTAGTCAAAAAATTTGGTAGCAGGGGGGCTGTGCAGGAGCGATTTTTCCCCGAGACCTGCCAATTTCGTTTTTATCAGCAGGCTATTGCTTTGGGTCTTGGGGAACTCATGAAGAAAAGGACCCCAGTGATGCGCCCCCAGCCAATTTGACAGTAGTTCGAGAGTTTTATATGCATTCCGCTACCATAGGGGCACTTGGGATTAGTTTCTGGGACCAGGAGTTCACCATCGATGCTGCGGATATTCGACGTTTTTACAAACTACCGGTGGTGGAGCAATGCCAGTTTCAGCGCCTGAGGTATAACTTGAACCTCGTCCATTGGGATGAGGCTTTTGAAGTAATGGGTGTAGAAGGTGCTGGTTAGACTAGGAGGGGTGCAAAGCAGTTCTTCGAGCTGAAGCATATGACTGAGGAGGCAAAGGTCTGGCTTAATTTCATGACCTATAACGTTCGACCGCTCGCCCACATCTCGGATATTCATGTTGAGGGAGCCTTACTCTTGTACCTGCTCATGACTGGCGAGCCGGTGGATATAGCTGTTATAGCGCGGGATCAAATGCTACATTGCTTGAATAGTGCCCATGCTTTATTAGTTTTCCCCCACCTCATCACTGACCTTTGTAGAGCCCGGAAGATTATTGAGAGGAAGGCTGATTTGACCCTGGCCCCTATCACCACTCGAATGTTTACTGCCCTGCGACACACTCTTGAAGTTGCTGAATCAAGCAGGAGTCGGAAGAAAGGGAAACGACCAGCGATGGAGGAGCCTGCAGAGCCTGCTGAGGAAGGGGGTGCCAGTATCTCTTTGAGCTCCCTTAATGAGCAGATAGCCGTTTTGACTGATCAGGTTGTGTCCATGAACCAGCAGATCATGGCTAACGAATCTCGCCGGCAACAATTTATAGATCCTCTCATATACCAGATGGCGAGAGCACTCCAGGTGGACATCCCTTCTGGCTTTGAAGAAGCATTCTTGCAGAGCTCTATGTCTGCCACCCCTTTCTTTGCATCGGGACCGAGTCAACCTTTGGGACCAGGCGGAGCAGCAGGAGAGGGTGGCGATGCTGAAGTCACCAGGGCGGAGCAGGCGAGGAGGAGTGATTGTTTTTCTTTTCTTTTCTGTCTTTCCATTCCATGTTGAATTGTAGTCTGTTGCATTTGTGACCTTAACTCTTATGGCTTCAATTTCATATTATATGTCTTTCTTCTAATTGCACTTGATGGTTTCTCCTGTTTCTTTTTATTTCCCTGTGATTCATCCTCTTGATTCCTGATGTTTTGCATTGTGTTTGCATTGAGGACACTGCACCGTTTAAGTGTGGGGGGAGTTCGAGAGCGGTTTTTGTTTTTCTAAATCCAATCTTTCATCATCAATCTTGTTTTGGGGTGATGAGATGCTGTATGTTGGATGAATTTTTGATTGCTCTCGGTATCATTTAAGTCGCGACCTTGTTACTATATGTCACGACATTAATCCCTCTGATGCCCATGTTTGCTCTCGGTACAAATTCTGTCGCGATATTATCACTACATGTCGCGACTTCAATGGTAATTTATGCATCTGAGTGATCTTTGTGTGGAAAATTCTTGTAAGTGAATCTTGCATTGTTTTCAAAGCAAATTCTTGGCCTATTCAATTCAACCTAATTCATTAAACCAAGGAAACCATGCCCACTGTAAATTTTTTGTAATCTTGGCTTTTGAAAATGACTTCTTTAAGACTTTACAAGGACTCTTGGGACTCTTGCATGTTCGTTAACGACCCTTGTGATCATCTTTGATCAATCATCCAAAGTTTTACTTTTTGTGATAAGTGTTCTAATGCCATATGAATAGTCCATGTTCATTGAAACTTCATGTATGAACAATGGGGATGTTAACCCTTGTCAAAAGGATAACTTTGAGCCTGAATTCCTTAAATTGAGTGATAATTCATGTGGTCTGCATTCTCTAGAAATTGTTCTAGTTCTTAGTCAAGACATAACATTCTTTAATGTGATGAACATGATAGAGGCATTCAGTTCTAAACCTTCTTTTCCCCAAACACAAGCCCTCACGTCACTTACACCCTTTGTTGACCTCTTTTGAGCCATTCACCAAGTGTTGTGTATGCATATCTTCTAAGGAACATGAGGACATCTTGTTAGAAATAAATTCGAATGATACGCATGAAGAGAAGTATGACTATAGTGAAATGCCATGATCGTATCTATTTCAGATTTGAAAAAAAAAACAAAAGGGGAAGGGAAATAAAAAAAAACATATAAAAAATATATAATAAAAATAAGGCATTTGAAACAATACTTCATAAGGGCTTCATTTCATAATGAGATGCTATTTTTGAGTCATGGATCAATAGCATGCATGCACATAACACTTGTTTCTTCTTTTCTTCTGCTCCATGTGGCCTAATTCCATCATTACAAACCATAAAGCCCTCTTGATTCATTACATTAATGCATAAATAGTGGAGATTTTAGAACTATTATAAGCTTATGGTAGGATGTTTTCTACTTGAATTTAAAGTGAAAAGAACCCCAATAAGGAGAGATAGTGAATAAACACTTATACCCTGTGAGAGAATCCCCGATGTTCATGCGTTTGGAATCAATTGTATGTGCGACTAATCATTTGGCATTGCTCATTTTATCATCTTTTGTTTCTCTAGAGGATGATATTTAATTTAATCACAAATTCGTTATCAAGCATGCCATCTTCCTCATTTGTCTTTGTAATTTCTTGGGAATGATTCAAGTCTTTGTCCAGGAGTACAAAGGTTTAAGTGTGGGGGAATGATAAATGTTAATATTTGCATGGTATTCTTACTTAATTTCAGGGTATTTGAGAGCTTAATTGCCCTATTTTGTGTTAAATTGAACCCTTTTATCTTTGCAGTTATACATGGCATTTACAATAACACAAAAAGTTACAATACATGGCCCTTAGTCGTATAGGCTTTCAAAATACTAGGTGATAAAAATGTAGTATAGTGTTGCACACCTAGGTCGTTTCTTGTGAGGAGTTTAATTCAAGCTTTTAAACAGATTAATGTTGCAATCAAAGTTAAAAAGGAAACCTTGTAGAAAACCTGATTGGAAAAACAATGAAACAGCTGAATTTAAATCTAACTATTCTTTTTAGGGTTTTCTTTTTCTTAACAATGAAAATGGACAGATTGCAATTGATTTCAAACAGTGAGCAATTCAAAGTTAATCTTGGATTAAATGCACGATAATAAAATGTAGTCCCCTTGAGTTGAGATTTGGCCTTCCTAGCTCCACTAAAGATAAGAGTTCAATGAATTACGCCTAGAGGTGAACCTTGGATACCACCAGATTCAAACCTCAAAATACTTCAATTAAACATCTTAACCAAGCTTCAATTGAAATATTACAGCAGCAAGAAGCTCAAAGGAAAATCTCATTCAATTAC
>QFDD01114618.1:0-38712 GCA_006871305.1 Vachellia collinsii
AACCCGGTCTGCAAAAGCTGACCCGAAGCTGAGGGAGACAAGACCGGGTCCAACCCGGTAACCGGGTTGGACTGGACATCAGACTATATTATATGACTATTCAACCCGTCCGACCCGAGGGATTTAATTTATTTTAAATTTTTTTAATATTTTTTCCCCTTTTGTAGTGTGTGCTTTCCAGTTTCGATCCCTAAAATCCTAAATCAGATTTCAGATCCCCTCTGCCCTGCTTCTCAAAGACTCAAACTCCTCCAATCTTCCTGCCTCATCTCTGCTTCGACTTGCGAATGCTCAAACCCAGTCGCCCACTCGGCGATGACTCGGTGGCTTGCATCTTTTGCTCTCAGGTATTTCCTTCCCTTCATTTGTCTCTCTGCGTCTTTGAACCTCAAGCTTCGACACTTGCTTCTTCACTTGCATTTTCTTCGTTCGTCTCTGGATCTTCTTCTTATTCTTCATCTTCCATTGAACTTCTCAATAGGTTTATAAATTATAACTATGTCTTCCGTTAAGCTTGAGTCTTCGGTCGAGCTTGGGTAGTCGTCAAAGCTGTGGTAGAGTTCTCGTCGGCTTCCTTCTTCGGTCGAGCTTACGTCTTCCGTCCAGGCGTCCAGCTGTTGCGTTTTTCTCCGGTAAGTTTTTCTCAACTCCATTCTTTATTCTCAAACCCAGTCATTTTCCAGCTGCTTCTTTATCGCTTCGTGGCTGCTGCTGAGCTGCATTTTCTGCTTTCTCCGAGCCTCGCTCTTCACTGAAGGTTCCATTGATCTGTTAGTGGACTGGTTCAATATTGTTCTTTTAAAAGGATAGGTGCTTTGTAACACCTCATATTATGAGAGACAAAGAGATCCGATAATGCAGCTGAGTGCTGAACCATGCCTTCGAAGGTCACAACAATTTGCCCTGACCGGCTTGAGAGTTTGAGATGCAATAGGCTTCAATATTGCAAATCTGTTGTGAATCTTTCTTTTTTTTTTCTGCCATACTGGTATACAGATTCAATATATAATATATATGAATCTTTTTTTCCCCATACTGGAATCTTTTTTTTTTTTTGCCATGGGTACATAGTAGTATCACACACACAAAATACACATATATGAACCTATATTTGCGTGTTAGCATGTGGGTGCAAGTTGTATTCCTGGAGCTTGTCAAATGTCAATTCCAATTTTGGCCCAACGAAACAAGCTTTTCATAGTCAACTGGGCTTCAAGTTTCAGAAAAAAAAAAAAAAAGAATAGAGGACCTGGACCAGTCCAGTAACCCGATGGACCAAGTCCAACCCGGTCTTGGTTCCGGGCTTGGTCAGACTGGACCGGTCCTCGGACTACAAAGACCAGCCCGGTCTTTCTTTAAGACTGGACTCCGGGCTAGCCCCTAACCCGGTCCAACCCGGTCTTTGTGCAGCCCTAGAATTAGATATCTTTCTATTCGGATATTTTTACGCCATTATGAGCAATTAATGCCTATGCTCCTACTCATGTATACAAACCCCTTTCTTGATTATAAATAGACATGAAAATTCATTCCATATTATTCTCTAAACTTACATGGTATCAAAGCCTACCTTCCGTTTTTTCTCTTTTCTTCCTGCTCTCCGTCTGCTTAGAACACATTTGGCAGGGATTCCACGGCTAGCCCTCATTTCATTACATGTACCCCACAAGGAGATCCAGACGACTCTGATCGGTCATCCCCCAGAGTGTTGCCATTTGAACTTCAACGATAGTTTCACACACCAAAACGTGATGCCAATCTCCAGCAATTTTTCAACGGTGTTCCAACTTTTTGGTGTCGTCTCCTCGTTTTCTTCCTTCCCCTGGTGGCTTCGTGCTTTAGCTTGGTGGTTTTTTCTCTGGGCTCATTGTTCATGGGTTGTTCTTGACACTGTACGGTTTCTCTTTTCTCTATTATTGTGGGCTATTGTCTGCATCATAAAATGGCTTATACGATTTTAAAATGCTTAGTGTGTTGCAATATTAAGCTTCTAGTGTGGCTGTTTAGATTTTCACCCCTAGAGTGGCTACCGCTTTTCTTGCTGCATTTATTTTGGTTTGAAGGTTTGTTGGTCACTTGTCCCTTGTGTGACATGCGGTCCAGCTTTGCTGGTTTGAGTATTGCATGTGGGTCGCTCAAACTTATCTTGAAGTATTTTATGGATGACAGTGTCTTTGCATAGTCTGATAATACCATTAGTGTCACTCCTTCTATTCAATTATCCTTAGTATTGGATGTACTTGACCTAGCCTTTAATCTTCTTTCTCCCAGCAAGCTTACTTGTACCTTGAACTGTTGTGTCCCACTTTTCCTTGATTATTGCTTGATTCAAAATCTTACGACGAAGAAGATTTTTGGTAGGGGCTATGAATATGGCGGCCCTTATTTTCTTGATGATCCGATGCATTGATCAATTGCTTATGCCAACATTTTGAACCCATTTGAAATACATTGCCTCCTGCGCCACTTGTTTTTGTCCTCTCTAAAGAAGTTATAACCTTAGCTTTGACATTTGTCATCCTTAGAGTGTGATTCACATCAGTTTGCCAAACATTACCCTCTTCCCCTTATGCCTCGTCTTACCAAGTAAGCTATATCACTCTTTGAGTTAGTTCATTCCGATGTCGGGGGTCCTTCTCCTATTTAGTTAAAGTCAAGCTTCAAGTACTTTGTTACATTTGTTGATGACTATTCCCGAGTCACCTTGTTATATCCCATGAAGAATCAATCCGAGTTATTCTCTCATTTTTGCACATTCTGTGATGAAATTAAAACTCAATTTGGGGTTCATGTCCATATTTCATGTAGTGCTAATGCTAAAAAATATCTTTATTCATCTTTTCAATACTGTATGATCCAACATGGTATCCTTTATCAAACCTCTTATGTAGATACATCGGCTCAAAATGGTCCTGAACGAAAAAATCGACACTTGAAGTGGCACAAACCCTTATGTAATGAAGGTTCCTAAGCCGTTTTGTGCTGATGCAGTTTCCAATGCTTGTTTTCTCATTAATCATATACCTTCTTCAGTCCTTGACAGCAATGTTCCATATACTACTCTCTTTCCTTCCAAGTCCGTGCTCCCCATTGATCCGAAAACTTTCAAATGAGTTTGCTTTGTTTGAGATGTTCAGCCAAAAGATACCAAATTAGACCCTAAGTCTCTTAAATGTGTTTTCCCTGGGTATGCTCGGCTACAGAAAAGAGATCAATGCTTTTCTCCAACTCTTAAAAGGTATTTAGTGTCTGTAGATGTCGCTTTTAAAGAGGTAATTTTTATCATGCTCCGACCATTATCAAGGGTATGAGCCAAGGCATTGCTGGATAGTTGACTTTGGTGCATTTGACCATCTGACATATGACGTCACCCTATTCTCTACTTTTACTCCTGCAAATGCCCGTCCCAATGTTAAAATTGTTGATGCTTCTAATTTCCTTGTTGCTGGTATTAGGAGTATCGAAATTACAGCTAACATCACTCTTAATGATTGGATTAATGGATGACTTTAACGTATATAATGCTAATCATGTGCTCAATCAACAAGCCAAGCAATTGTTGAGTTGTGAATGGAATGTCATTATCACGCATGTTCATCAATGGGTTAATCATGCCACAGATTGTTTGGCTAAAGATAGCTTCTCTTCATCACATGGGTTCTACTTGGTTACTCAAATACCACTTGACCTTGAAAGGATTCTTACACAAGATGTGACGTAATGACGTACGGTTTCCTATTTGTTAAAAAAACCACCTTCATTCTAAATTTCAAACAAAGAATTAAGGGCTGTTAAAAAATTCCTTGGGAGTTAAAGCTGTATATAAGCATGACCTTTTTAGGTACTGTACAATAAAAAGGTATCTTATTTATCTGATGAAAGTATGTCCTTGCCAAGATAAGAACAAGAAAGTTGGAAGCTGAACCATGACATGCCCTAATGACTTATCAATTATAGCTTGTCAAGAATGATGGTGAGCCATTTGAGGGTCATAAGAAATATAAAAGATCGTTTCACCAAAAAAAAAAAATATAAAAGATCGGTAGGTAAACTAAATTACCATTTCATTGCTCACCTTAACATTGCATACTCTATCAGCGAAGTTGATCAATTCAAGTCTTCTTCGACTATCACTCACTAGGCAGCTTTACAACAAATTCTTTGTTATCTATATTGAACTCCAAGGCATAATTATCTTATTGTATGGAAATCATGACAACACTCAAAATTGAAGGCTTTACTTGTGCGAATTAGACAATAAGGCGTGTGTTTTTCTTCATATCCAAAAGTAAGAAACAAAGCCTTATGCCATTATCAAGCGTAAGATCAAATTATAAAGCCACAAACACTCAATTTGAGGGATTGCATGGACTTACATCAATTCTCAAACAAGATTGGTCTTAAAAGATCACCACCTGAAATGCTATAGAGTAACAACCAAGTTACTCTATACATTGCCTGGAACCTTATGTTTCATGAATAAACCAACCATATTGAAGTTGATTGCCATTTTATTCAAGACTAAGTAATCACCATGGAACATCTGAAGACTAGAGATCAAATAGGGAACCTGAAAGAGTTCCGATTATGGTGGGAAAATGGGTGATTTAGGGAGTTAGAGATATTTTAGGAATAAATATTTATTCAAGCTATTTTATATATTTTCTATTCAATTATTTGTCTGATTTTTTGAGTGGTCCTTGATTTTTGGAGTAGTGGGTTAAGTTACTTGCAGATTAAGTCAATAATTTCATTTATTTATTTATTTATTATTTATTAGGTAGTTATTCCCATTATCTGAGTTACATTTTAATGGGAGTACTTTTAGGAGCCAATGTTATTCTCCATCTATAAATATTAAGGTCTACATCATCTACAAATCCTCTGAAAATAAAATTAGTATTTGTTTTATGGACGGAGATTCTCCTTTGGCTTTATTAGTTGTATGAATTTAAAATATTATTCATCTTCCACTAAATACTTTCCTCATCTTTATTCATTTATGAAATTAGATTCTAATTTCACAATTTAATATAGACTCATCTTCCTTATATCTCTCGATCCTATCTTGGATTCTATCAATACAATCCATGATGGGTTCCTTCCACATAAACTTTGCTTTCAAAACTTTATTCTCACTATCTACCTCAGCTTGTAATGCCCCATATAACCATTTCCCCTACTTCAAATCTCACAAAATATTGTAGATCATCGCTTGCCTTGATACCCAAAGTTCAAGGCAATGCTTCTCATGATATGCCCTCTAGCATAAGAATCATAGCTCGCCAATTTCATCTGGAGAATGCAAGAAAGAAAATTGAAAAACAAAAGAACAAGGATGCTAAATCTAAACAGTGTGCAAGGGTCTCAGCCTCACACTAGAGCCTTAGAACAAAGCCAATACATCGTTCAAGCTTTAATGGCAAGATCTTGGGTGGTTCAAACTTTAATTCAAGTGGTTTTGTTTAGATATTAGTGAAAGCACCTAGTTTAGGTGAGGAAGGAAGAGATGTTACAGAGAGGAAGAAGAGGAAAATGGACATCTGTAGGAGTCTTAATATGAGGTGAGATTGATCTATTTTTAATATATTAAAGGTAAAATTGCATCACAAAATAATCTAGGATACTAGATGCGCCTAAAAAAATACTTTCAGGTACTAAATGCACCTTAACCCTTTGACTTTCTATTCACAGGGGGAAGGAATACTTAGCTGGACCTTACTTCTTCAATGAATATTAGCTAGCCTCCTCTTCTAACTTGAACACAAAATGCTATTTAATACATGCCTTGCAAATATGATAGCAAAGTAAAAGAGGTTATAGGCTTCGTAATATTTGATGCTGTTTCAAATGTAACAGACTATAGAAAGGGGGGAAATCACATACTTACATCCACAACTTGCAAATATCAGTCCATGGATGACTTTTGAGAAGCTTCAACAGCTGAACTTGACTCGTTCTCGCTAACGTCTTGATTTTGAATCTGCAAATGGCACCCAAAAAAAAAAACGTACACATAAAATCCTGAGCTGCTAGATCATGAACTTGACTTTATTCCCATGATGTGTGTGTTTGTGTGTGTATCCCCTTGCAAATCAGTGTTCTATAAGAAAATCCGAGAAGAACATATTCCTCTCTCAAATGATCCATAAAAACTATATTATTGATTTATTGGGGGATAGTGCTTCATCAATCATGTACTAATATAGCTATACGAGCAGTTAATCCTAAACATGCAAAAAATTGTCCACCAGCTAATACTTCATATTACAGCTGAGACAAATCATTTTCTTAACATTAAATTGAATACCTATAGAATGATGTCCCATGCCTCATACAAACAAAAACGAATTTAATAAATTTCCCATGGATTGGACGCTAATGATGAGGAAATTACACGAATTGTTCGCCATGTCAATTGACATTGAAATCAAACCATCCATGAACATATGTACAAATATAGAGTTCCTCACAAAATATAGCATACCCCAAATGAATATTTGTTCTCTTGGCCATCCTCGAATAAGGATGAGAAGTGAGCTGGATCATAGATAGAGCCACCAAGTATCTCATTGGAACTCGAACACTGCCTAACTAATGCAGGTGTTGTAGGGCTCAAAAAACTATTTCTTAAGTTAAAATCTGCTTCTCGAGAATTTGTATTGGCATAAGCCCCTAGCCTATAAATCTGTATCCATAACAATGAGGATAATAACCTCACAACAAATCCAATAATTTGCATAGCCAAAGTAAGTTTCACTGAGAATATGAAAAGAGTCGTATAACCCTCAGTAGAAATGTTCCTGCAAACATCAATTATGATTTACATCAGTCATTAACAGACATGACAGCTTGCTTGATAAATACAAGTAAATAATCTGGCTCCTATAGATAATTATAATCTTAACATTATGGATAGCAGTAAGTTATGCTAGCAAATAAGTATTAAAAATAAAACTAAATTGTGAGCCCATTCATATGTGAAAAATCGGCTAACAATTGAGACTTAGCTTCAAATATTATTGATGGCCTTTGTTCCGTATAAATAGAGAACAAAATAAAATCTAATCTAGAAATCTAAATCACAATCTACAACTTGAAAAAATAATTAAATCATATATATCATATCAGATCTGATGTACTTTCCTAACTACCGAAATAAGGAAAAATAATGAATTAATAAAACTAATTAGTGAACCCTAATTGCATGGGCTTGGGCCTATGGTTAAGGCTCATTCAACAATATGGAAACCTGAAGTAACGCACATTATTTTAGTTGATTCCATTAACAACAAAACTATATGAAATCGCAGCTATAATAACCTATAATATCAAATAATTCTATAGTTGATCCTTCCTCAATTTTAGTACCTATAGTAACCTATATGATGCTGATAGTGCATAAACTACTCATCAGAAAACTAAATGTCATATGTGATATACCATCAGTGAAACAACTAAAATAAACACATAGTCATCACGATTCACTTATAAATAAAATAGCAAAAAAAGGAAAGTAGTAAATATCAGAGTCTCAATATTCCAGAAAAGAAAAATAATTAGGATATCAAATATATCTAGCATAAGATGGATAACAACATGAAGAGATCTTTGGCAAAAAATATAGAAATTAAATATAAGAAATGCAAATTGGAATTGAAAGAGGGTATAAATGAACGCACCAAATTTCATGAGAGAAGAGAATGAACCAAGAGATATCAAGTACAATAGCACAGAACAGGAGAATTGCATATGTACGGCCAAGGCTTTGACTGCTACTCTCAATTGCAACCAAAGCAAATAATGTGATTGCCAAATTAACAAGCAATACTCCATTGTATGATGCCCCCAGCGATCCAATTAACGCACAGCCAATCTTGCATTTTGATTTTCAAATTGAAATAAACGTTCTGATACTATGGTTTTGTTCTTAAACATGAACAACTTGTAGGAATCACAAGAAAAACATAACAAGGTAATAGTACCTGAATATATATGAGAATGACAACAAATGACTGCAGCCTATCATAATCATGTAACCACGGCTGTATTCGATCCCTCAAATTTATACCGAATGAACCACAAAGCATCATATCATGTGAATCCAAATTTTTACATATGTATCTAACCACTAAACTTTTTTATCTGAAATCTTAAGCATTATCAAAGAAATTGTTTCCGATGAAAACCACTAATGATGAACAAATGCTTCATCACCTGGTTTTTGTGCATCAACCCATTTCTCTCTCCTACTTCACTTTGTCTCATTCTCTTTCATCCTTTTTTGGTCCATCTTTCATCGTATTTATTTTCTTTTCTCCTTGTAAGAGCAAGACTAGCAGTTCTCCTCCACGGCCAACCCACACAATTTCTGAATTTCCTCACCACCAGGAGGCTAAGTGCTAACCGCTAAGTATATGTTTGGTTAGAATTTTTGAATCCCAAAATCAAATTTCTTCCCAAATCACATTAGAAAAATTCTTGTAGCCAACACTTCAGCAAAAGTCAGTTTGCCCTAAAAACCACGTTGCTTTTGCGTCTCAATATCACGGCCAAGCATTAATCATGGTATGTATATTTCTGATCCTCTCTGCCAAACAAGAATTCCAGAATTTATATACACATCGAGACAAGAATAATCTATTTCCAAAAATATGGATTCAGAAACCAACAATTTCAGTTCCAAAAATCATTATATCTTCCAGAATTTTCATTCAAAAACAACAAATCCAAGAAATAAAAAATGAACACGAAAAGAGAGAAGAATAAGGATACTAACCAGCGGCCAGACACCAACCATGTAACAAAGGAGAGGAGTAGATGTTCACGGATTTGTGGAGATGGGGGCTCTGAGAATAGGGCCAAGAGAAGGCGCCGTCGAACACGATTAGCCAATGGAGAGGAAGGGCTGCCGTCGCACTTGTTTAGACGGCGAAGGGAGGGAGGGCAAGCTTCCGTCAATAGCCAACAGACTGCCGTCAATGGAGAGAAGGACGAGGAAGGGACCTTGCAGAAGGAAAAAATGATGCAATCGGGGAATGGAATAAAAGCAGAGCACAGGGGGAGGGGCAACGACGCTAGCGGTGGAAAAATTTGAGGCTTGTTTGCTTGGCCTCACCTAAAGTCTCTAAAAAAGTCCATTTTTTTCAATGAATTTATATAATGAAACAAACAGGCCTTCATAGGCAAACTGAGCCTTCAATCAGGCATATGCCTAAAACAAGCCTAATTCTAAATAGGTTAAAAATAGTTATAGATTACAAAAATTAATTAAAATCATTCAAAATACATCAAAAAGGTATGTTATAATCTAATTAATCAACAAGATACTGTTAGAAATTGTGTTTTAGGGTCAATCATTGTGTTCTGAGTATTTTAATTAATGAATCATTCATTTTTTGTTATCGTAATCTTTACATATTTGCTGTAATAATATGTCCTTGGATAAATCGTAATATAATTATCTTAAATGTTTATGACGGATCATCTGCGTGGGAGCAAAGATGAAAGAAAGCCATTATGACTTTGAAATATATGGAAATACTAGTCAATGTCATAGGCACTTGTAAGAGTATAAGGTGCTAGATCAACCCGTTGTGAGATAGCTCTATGGATTTGTGTTATAAGATTGTCTCACAAACAACTACATCACTGTGCCCTTGACTTGAGATCATTATGGATTCCTACATGAGAGTGGCTCAATTTTTACCTAGTCAAAAGTCACTTTTGAACAAATGATGATAAAGGTTATGTTCGGGCCTAGTGGATTCTATGCAGAGGAATGTGAATAGTCAAAATATGATTTGTTCCTTACATTAGTAGAAAGATATTGCTGGGCCACTTGATGAGTGAGTCTAAAAAATGTATAACAATACTGTGATGGAAAGGTAATTCCATCTCTTTAATCAAACTAGCCAGAGATCGAGAAAGCAATAGTCAGGAATAGGAGGAGGATTATAATCTCCATGCATTATCCTCGATCGAAATATCATGTGATAAAATGAATGTGATATAGTTGTATGATAATTTGTATTAATTTACAAATTCTTATGTGAATTAGGTGATCGTAATGTCATGCTAGAGGCCGCTTGTGACTTATGAGCTAATATAGTCATAAGCCTATGCCAACTACATATGAGCTTACAGGGTCGCACACAAAATAGCCCAACACAATCTGAAATGTTTATATTCATTGAATTAAGATTCAATGAATATTCTTGGAATGATATATATGTGTGTGTATAGATATTAAAATTCGTGTTATATATAATATTTTTGTGTGTATATATATTATATATATTGATATGTAAATATATTATATACATGATAAAGATATAATATTTCAAATTTCGTTTTAAAGATATAACTTAGATTTAATTTATAAATATAAATTAAATCTTGGATTCATTTTAAAAGATAGAATGCATCTTGAACTTAATTTATAGAGATAATTTAAATCTTGATTTAAAAGATAAGATATTGTATTTAATTGATAAGGATATATTAAATCTTAATCTATCTTGATATTATATCTTATTTAATTTATAGAGATAAATCAAACATTATCCTCATTTGACTCCTTATCCAAATTAAATAAATTGATTAAATTATATATGTGGGACAGATATAGATAAAACCATCTTTATTTAATATGTCGGATTTAAAGTTTATGATAAGATTTGAATTTTGAAATAGATAAAAGATATATTTCAAAATTGAAAAGGATAAGCTCTGAATGTTTATAAATAGATGGTTAGAGCTCTCCATTAAAAAGTGATTATCTGAATTCGAAAATGAAAAACTTGTGAGAGAAACTGAGAGTGAGAAGGAGATCCAAGAATCAGACCCAGAGGCACTAGTACGTGTTCATGTTAGAAACATCATTCGTATGGATACTGGTAGAGGAAGTTAATCAGAGTTAGCTTCTTGAAACCTAGAAAGAGAGGAAAAGAAAATGCTTCAAAAAAGTTAAGTTTCTTGACCACGCATTTTAAAAGCCTTTAACAGAACCTTGGACGGAATTAGGAAAAATTTTAGTCTTCCACTGTGTCCTCCATTCCCAACAGTTATCCTTTGAATGTGTAACTAAATATGTTGTGAGTATTGATATCAAATGAATTTTACAAAAGGACAATGGTGGTATGGAAGACAAATAGCACGAAAGTATATGAAATGGGAAGTTAATTTTTTTCATGACTGATAAATTTCATTCAAATGAGTTAGTGATGTCATTCGAATGGCTCCATTATATTAAGCTTATCTGAATATGTACTCCAGATGAAGAGTGAATTTTTTTTCCCAAGTCATCCAAATGAATATGTAAGACTCAGATATTTCCATCAATTATCTCATCTCATTCGAATGACTGTGAACCTTGACTCGAATGAATTTCCCACTGGATATGTAATCGACATAACAACTGCATTTTTTTTATCTGCATTCTTGTCAATAAGTTTAGGCTTCACTAATATTAAACGATTTCTCTACATTAAAACCACAACTCCATATAATTCTAATATGTAAATTGAAGTTATAGTAAGCAAATGTGAACAAAAAGAAATCATATATGCAAGCATTGGCAATAAATGTGTAGTTATCAATCATGCTTTTTCCTACTCTTCTTCTTAACCTCCACATTTTCCTTGAATGAGTCTAGCACATAGAACCTCATAGTTTTTGGCTCGAGTACAAAATAGAACCAATGGTGATCTATAAATGCAGATTCAAAAATCAAATCATAATCTGCTATGTTGTGCCCAATGTGTTCAGCCAAAATTTGAGTATTGTACTGAAGCTATCCACTTCAATGGATCCATAAGCATTTTCAATTGCAACATAGCAAATCTTCAATAAATTATTAACATAAACTATTGTTATAAACTTTTTATTATTAACATAAAAGATTTTGGCCAGCTAACCATAAAATTTGCATAAAAAATGTGCCTCTCACTTGTCCAGTTTCCTTTTGATTAGCCATTACTGTCTAACAAACAAATGACATCAGATGGTTATTCACTTTTTGGACTCCACCCAATGAATAAAGCTCTTCCCCAATGGCATATTCATCATGCATGCTCACCAAAATCTTGTAAAAACATATACTACTATGTTATATGGAAATGGTTATTATTAAGTGAAGTGTTGGGAATTGTATAGTTCACTTTATAACATGACAATAACAAGGCTTACTTGTTACCCTCACTATGTGGAGGCATGCGGGAAATGAGCTTGAAAAAGGTGTCATTCTCATCCGGTGCTTTCTTTTTCCTCTACACCTTCTCCAGGACCCATGGAGAGGGAATTGTTGGTTTCTTCATCCTACTAAATCTACATAACCCTCCCCCCTCAACTTTCTTATCCCCTTA
Source organism: Vachellia collinsii (assembly GCA_006871305.1). Classification (NCBI taxonomy): domain Eukaryota; kingdom Viridiplantae; phylum Streptophyta; class Magnoliopsida; order Fabales; family Fabaceae; genus Vachellia; species Vachellia collinsii. Next base: position 12,366 of record QFDD01114618.1, read on the forward strand.
TATCCCCTATTCCTTCTCCTTCATGGCTTGAAGAAACACTAATGTGGGATACACTTACTATGTATGTGTCTTCCTTTCTAGTCTCACCACTACCTTCTCCCTCTCCTTCACCACCGTGGGCCCCACTACTTCCTTCACCTTCTTCAATAATAACTTTATCAGCATCCTCATCATCTCCTACTCCCTCCTCTTCATTTTGATTCTGCTTCTTCTTCATCTGTTGCATCCTCTTCTTTATACACCTTAAAAACTTTATCATCATCCTCATCATCTCTTACTCCCTCCTCTTCAGCTGATTCTGTTTCTTCTTCATCTGTCACATCCTCTTCTTCATTCACCTCCATTTCCTCTAGTCCATCATTTCTATCCTGCTCTCTTTTGAGCTGAAATTTGATCAACTCGTCATCAATGACATTAACAAGCCGTCCATACAACTCCCTCAAGTCCTAAGTGACACAATTCACATGCTTAGTCATGTCACTATGCAATAATGCAAAAATTAGTTCACATATTACTAGCATTATACATACCAGGTCCAGTTTAGCCAATCTTCTTTTTCCATTTGTGGCATGCCTCACTTCAGTCACTTCCCCTCAAAACAGTATGCCCATGTTCTTGTGCCTCTCTTTTGCCACCAATTTTTTTGCTTTGTCATCTATCCAAAATTGAACAACATTGGTGTACTCATGGTCTCCACTTTTGGTCAAAGGGAAGTGTTTGCAAAAGTATATCTGTAACATCACTCATAATCTATTAGATTCAACTATCATTTAACAAACTAGTAATAACAAGCTTTATTTAACAAATGCATACCAACAATAAGTACATGCATCCACCAACATTGCAAGCCCTTGTCATCTTTTTTCTAAAAAATTTAATGTACTCTCCCATCTCCTTCCATGGGTCTTTCATGACGTATGTGACCCAATTAAAACCATTCAATCCATTCTTGGAGCACTACATCACCTTCAAAAATCGGTTACTTACAAAAGGACTTGCTGTTGGAGCTAGAAATATGCCGAGTGTCAGTATAAATTTGAAGAATATGGGACTCTGAAGAATTTCCTCTTCATCACCTTGAATCTTGCGTTTAGGGGAGAGTAAAAAAGCTTGTACATGTGAACTCGCCTGCAACTTGTGAGGTTTCAACCCGTTCAAACTCGCCTAAGTTGAACCCTTAATGGGCGGGGTATCCCATACACAGGGTGGGACATGGGTTTACCCACGGGGTGCCCGTACCAACTTGTTTAACTCGTTTAAAATAAAAAGAAAAAAAATGCAAGTGCTTCAGATGTTTAGCTTTCCCCTCCCTTGTCTCTTTCATTATTTTTAATAAACCCTCACCTCTACCTCTCTCATTCACATGCTATCTCATTCACTTGTTTTTTTTTTGCTCAACACCTCTTTCCCTAACCTTTCACCTTCACCTCTATTGATATGACCCATCCATGTGCTACCCTACCTCTACTCTTGCCATCTCACTCTCTCTTTGCTCCAATTCCAAGTTCCAACGCTTGATGCCTCCCCTTCCAACCCCTCTTCATGTCTCCTCTCTAAACACATCCCCTAGGACCTGCCTCGCCCATGTCCTCCCTCAAGTCACAGCCAGACCTCTCCCTTCTGGCTCTAAGCATCGCGCCATTGCCCATCTTCTTAAGTCATGGCCAGATCTCTCCTCTCCAAGTGTTGCCTATGAATTACTTTTTGTCTCCATACTCTCCCCCAAAAGCCTAGATCCAGTTCCCTCCACCTAGTGGTTCGTCTCGGTCCCTCCTCCTTCACACTCACTCTCACTCAGTCAAAGTCACATACCCATAGATTCAAATCCTTGTCCTTCATGCTCACTTTCCCTTTCTTTTCTTTATTTTCTTTTTGCCTCGGTTTGGATTTCTACAATTTGTTGTGTCTGTTTTGACAATTTTTGGGAAGGAGAAGTATCAATTTTTTCCTTTTTTTAATTAAAAGAGGAACATATTCTATATGGGTTCCTCGGAACTCGTGCAGACCACCCGTTTTGCCCCGTACCTGTTTTCACTGGGGAAAACGGGTTATACCATAGGTACGGGGCACCTCGTACCCGTGATATGATAAATGGGCTAGCTGCTGGTTATACCACGGGGCAACCCTGCTTGCCCGTTGCTCACCTCTACTTGCATCATCTTCGTCTGCATCTATGGTCACCTCATTACCACTGTTTGGTAGTTCAAGAAGTTGGAAAACATCATTAACATTTATTTCATTTATCTTCCCTCTAATTCTTAATATGCTCGTAGGTGGATCGTATGATTGAAGCAATACCAATGTGAGGTCTCATGGCAATCTAATGCATTACACCTTAAGTAGCTTTCCAAATCCAATTCCTTCAGCCCGGCTCTTCAACTCTTCATTTTGATTGACAAATTCCACCAACAGCATTAGTTGCAGGAGTGGGCAATGAGTGTGAAACTTATGAACAACTTTTGTTCTTTGTCTAGTCAGCCTTATCTTGTTTGCCATCTCTCTATACTTATTCCTTTGATCTTCCATCAAAGCCTTCCAAGCCCCCAGGACCTCTTCATTTTGTACCTTCAACTTGATACCTGTTGCCTTCAGCCTTTTCTTTTGGTAGTACTCCTTCCTAAACATGATTAACCCATTATCCATTTCTTTTATTCTCTTCTTCCTTGTTTTTTTCACCATCTTCCCTATCCTGGAAAACAGATTTTGTCATTCCATATTCAATTATTGTCATTTCCTACTCAGTTATAGTCATCAACAAAGCAAATCTCCAATCCTAACACAATAATGAATTTATTCCAATAAGACATCCATCTTATTTGAATGCATAAAACAGATATTTAACAATTCATTTGCATAAGACAGTTATCTCATCCGAATGCAAAACTTATTCTCAAATCATAGGTGTGTAATGGGATTGACATATGATTTAGTAATTCATTCAAATAAGCCACCAATTGTCTTCATTCGAATATGTTATTCTGCTCATTTGAATGAGAACTACACATCAGCAATTTTTCCCCTTAGTTTCCTCAAGAACAATCACAACATTCAAAAGAAGGACAAAATACTATAGAATATTACTGCTTTCACAAATATGGACACAGAAGCAAATATCTAAAGCTAATGACAAACCCTTTCAGTTCATAGCCCGTGAGAGAGAGAAAGACAAAAACAAATGACCACTGGGAGTGTACAATGAGAGAGAAGCATGAGAGAGAGAGATAGGAAGGAATAAAACTTGTTCAAGCCTCCTCCACAGCACTTGACACCGAGCGATCTGACTTAAAAAGGATTGTAGGGAAAGATGGTGAGTACAAATGAGTGGGGTAAGATTGAGAGGCATATTTAGAAGGGATTGTGGGAGACCTTGAGAGTTTAGGTGCGATACATGGGGAAGCAAGAGGGAGAAATAGGGTAGATAGTGGGATTGTGGTAGGAAAATGCAATGCTACCTCTTCTAATTTCATAATTTTACCTGCGTATTTCCTCACATTTAAAAAAAATAAAGCTCTTTTTGTATAGATTTTGAAACCCTAATAGAATAGGGAATGACGATAATGGACTAGGGAATGATATATATAGGTTAGTTTTGAAACTTCATTGTTAGTTTTGAAACTTCATTCGAATGAATATATTCTTATTCGAATGAATATCTTTTTCATATATTCTTCAGTGGTATTCAAATGACCCATTTTTCCATTCAAATCAAGTCCTCATCTTTAATTTACATGAATATGGCCTCGAGATATCAACTAAAGTTTTTTACATTTCATTCAAATGAGCACTATGTTTTATTCAAATGAATGCCTTATTTTCATATATTCTCGAGCAAAATGTACACTTTATTTGAATGACTAATTTTTCCCATTTAAATGACGCCCCCATCTTCAGCTTATCCAAATATGGCCTCAAGATATCAGTTGAAGTTTTTCACACTTCATTCAAATGAGCACTATACTTTATTCGAATGAATGCTTTATTTTCATATATTCTCCACCAAAATATACACTTCATTTGAATGAGTCTTCTTACTCATTCGAATGAATTTCTCATCTTCACATATGGACTCCAAATAACAACTCCAATTTTTCATAATTTATTCAAATGAGCTTTATGCTTCATTTAAATGAAGGTATTATTTTCAACACTTTCGAATGAATTCTGTAGATATTAGCTTTTGATTTTACAATTCATTTGAATAGGTCTTCTTTCTCATTGAATTGATTAACTTATTTGCACACAGTTTCAAGGCAAAATTTAAAGTTCATTCGGATAAGGTTTTTAACTCATTCAAATGAATATTACTTCCATTTCTTCATCATCAGGGGTTTGGAAAACATCATACCTAAATTAAAAATGTTTATCACACATGTCAAACAAAGCATGAGAAAGAGGAAGAAATAGTTTCATCTTAACGCAAAGCTACACTTGACACCGAAGAAACGGGGCCATCGGATAAATGGTCGACAGAACTATCATGAAGTAGTGATTGTGGTTTCCGGCAAGTATTAGCTCCACCTTTTCCTTCTTTTATTCATTTTAAATAGGGGCAATATGGTCTTTTCACAGAGATTTCAAAATCCCTATTTGATCTAAGGCCATGATTTGAGAATATGCAAATTGGAAACCTTGAAATGGGCTTTCCTAGGATTTTCCCAATAATTAATTATTAAAAATGAAAGATACAATGAGTTTATCATTATAGAAACTGCATAATAAATAATAAATAAATGCATTGGTATAATGGTAGGTTTTTAGAGATTATATAGATTTTGGGTTCAACGCTTCAATATTCTTTGTCATTTCTTCATAACATCATTAATAAACAAAATGGGTTCACGCCTCTTGATAGGTCAAAAAGGCCTTTTAATGTGACTGGACTTGGCTTGTTTAGTGAAACAAACCACATAAGGCACCTAAGCCTTAACAGACCTGGCCTATACAAGTTAAATGCAAGCCAGACCGTCTCGTCTATTTTTGCCCCTAAGTGAAACCCATATAAGAGATTAGATAAGCTGATAATATCATTGTAATTGATGACCATCATACCAAAATTAGGTACTTTGATCATAAAATATAATGATGGTTAATTGTGTTGCTAATTTCATTTTTTAATCATATTTGAATGAGATGTTTTATATTTAGTGTTTTGGAGAATTTGAATATTCAATTTTGTGATTATCATATTAACCTTTAATTCCCATATAAATTAAATTTAAAGTTTAATTACCATAAACCTTGATGCTCCATTTGGATGGGAAGAAAAGTTGAGAGGAAAGAAAATGAGAGGAGATAAAATGGAGAGAAAAGAAAAGTGGAGAGAAAATATTATCATCCATTTTGTTTGGATAGACAAGAGAAAACAGAGAGAAAAGAAAATAGGTAAATAGTTAAATGACTAAAATATCATTAGATGAAAATATTTTAATAAATAGTTGAATAAATAAAGTATCATTGAAATATATCAAGCATAATAGAAAATTAAATATGATAATGAAAAATTATATTAATATTAATATTAACATCATTAAATAATTTAAAATCAAATTTAAATATATGTTTTCATGTTATTATATTTTTAAAAAAATAATTTAGATAAAAATATATCATATTTTTTAAGGTTATGGGGTTTCAATAAACAATTAAAAATAAATTAGATATTAAAATATATTTTAAAGATTATCCTTCTAAAAAAGGAAAATTATAATCATAATTTTTAAAAAGTTAGATGTTAAATTTAATGGTTTAAAATGAAAAAAAATAAAAAAAAGCATGTGGATAGGTAAAGAAAAACATTTTTCTTTCCATTTTCTCTCTATGTGTGGAGAGAAAATATGGTGAGACCCACACCCCATTTTTTATCCAACTTTTCCTTCCTCCCACTTTTTCTCTTCCATACAAACAGGGAAAAACTCCTTTCCTTTCCCAATTTTCTTTCCTCCTTCATTTTCTCTCAATACAAGCAAGGGGCAAAATTAAAATTCAATATGTTACAACATGCCTTAAGCTCAATCCTTACAAAGGTACTTATAAATCAGAAACCAACAAGATCCTTATATCAACAATGTAATTTAAATGTTCAACATGAGGAATTATGAGTCAACTTCTTATTCATTGAACAAATCTTTGATGACAATTCCCATTATCCTTCAGTTTGTGCTTCAAAGGCTTTTTTAGTTGGATGGAATGAGTGAATTTCAAAGAGTTCAATTTTAAAAATGGATAAATGGGGTTATAAAATTTTTAATTGATATACAAGGAAAAAACAAGAAAAAGGAATTAAAATTTTTCAACCCAATATTTTTATTTTTCAAAAATCAAATTCATAAAAAATCTCTCTTCCCTTATCCAAATTACATTAAAAAAAGGGTTAATTCCTTACAATATGATGAATTGAAATTTAAATTACTAATAAAAAATGTGTCTACCAAAATTATCGAATCTAGATAAAAGTCGTGAATTTAAAAGCCTTTTTCTGAATTATGAATCATATGATTCATGATCATTTATTAAAGATGACATAAATATAATTGTCACAGAAAATAACATAAAATAACACTTCATATTTCATTGAGATAGAGTAGGAAAAAAAATTACCAAATAGGAGTACAATAAAGTGAAAAAATTCCCAAATGGTCTCTCAACATGTGGACCACTGCCTCATCCTACCCGACTAAGATAAACGATTTGGACAAGCAGACTTGAAAAGGGAATAGAATGTGCAGACAATGGCCAACGGAGTGAAAGATGAAGGGAGAGAAAAATATTAGGGATTTCACGTTATCCTCTTTAACCGTCGATACAACTAGGCACGTCATCACCTCTAAATCAGCGTAAAACCTAAAAAGCGAGGATTACAAATTACATGATATCGCCAATATAAAAGAATTATCACAATCAAGATATAGCTGGTTTTACATCTAGCCAAAGGCAAGTGACATTAATAGCACATTTAAAATTAGTACAATCACACAATATGCTGCCTCAACTCCCAAAATGATTGGCTAGCAGATGACAAAGGCATCCGAAACTCCAATAGGTCCTTTGTCCATTTAACTCTATTTACAAGGTCCTCCAACTCCAGTATTGCATCTTCTATACTGTGTAAAAACATTGAATCTAGACAGATATTTTTATCCTTTCTCAACTTTTTTGCGGGTTGCTCATTAAACAACCCATCATTAATTTCTTTCATTCGCATATTTTCAGTTGATCCAACCCTAAAATGAGTACTCGGAGCATCATCAGAATAATTGGCTTTTCTAGAGCCAAGATCACCTCCTTCTAAGTCCATACCAGTTTCAGTGCCATTCACTGTGATGCGTCCCTCCTGAGAGTCTAAGAAATGCTCAGTACTTGGGGAAGAATGTGAAGAACTACATTGCGATGACGTACTTAAGGAAGTCTGAACAACTGCATCTTGATCTGCAACACAGGAAAATGTGCTCAGAAATAATATGAAATTGTGAACCAGTATTTCTGAGATGATTATATGAATATGCCAATGAAAAAGCAGCAGCAAGACAATGTTCCAAAGGAAACATCGGATATTTTTTAAAGCATCCCCCCCCCCCAAAAAAAAATAATAATAATGACAGACAATCCATTCACACAGAAGGGTGCTATTAATGTTGAGCTGTGATGATGATGGTAACCGTAATAGGTGGTGGTGGTTGTTGATGATGATGATAACGAAAGTCACAACAAAGTAAAACAGCCACCTACTGTCCTATAGAAGCCTAATATAACAACAATAACAAACATTATCCCATTAGGAATAGTCAACTGCATGGATTACAAGATGCACCAAAGAAAACTAATAAAATCTATTTTGACTCACACTCATTACAATTTATTAACAGATAAGAAAAGGGAAGCAACAACAATGGACAAGGATGCCTATATATGGATATAACGAATTCCTTATCTAACCGCATTGTGAAAAAGTATTCTATTCCAAATAATTTACAATTGGAATAAAGTAGACCACTAGGATACATATAAATCCATGATTGTCTCCAATGACGACAAAGGCCTAAACACTTCAAAAATATTCACTCTCCTAGTGTTGGGGGGCAAGACTTGTCCTTGAATTTAGCAATCACAACAAAAGGAAAAGGCAGACAATAATTGGTGGTGACAGCCTTGATGGTGGAGGTACATTGCAGTAACTATTTGAATATATTAACCCTAGCAGGCATATAAGTGTGCCACACTCATTATGAAGTAAAGAATTCAAGAATATTTTGCTTTATCTGAGTCTTGGTATCAAAGCCAATCTGTGTGAATGGATGACGAAGGAACCACAGTCTTGAAAAATCTTCATTTGGTTTTTAGGCATTACAGGATACTATAAAACGCTATGCAAAAACCATGGATCAAGTCATGGCATAATACGCGAAAACTTATCATTTCTCTCTAAAGTACCTGTTACAGCATATAAAGGTTTCATGAAAACAATGTAAATAAACCCATAAATTGTAGGGGCTTGATTATGAGATTTTCAATGTGAAAGGCAGAGAATGAATGCATCTGATCCATCATCTAGACATCGGAATGAAGAAAATGGCCTAGAGCTATCTAGTACAGTCATATCTTCAATATCATCAAATCTGACACGCAAGATAAAGGAATCATAAGAGAATGACATCAAACACCAACAACATCATTGATCAAATGGAGAATAATCTCCGTTCCTATATAAACACCTTTATAGTGGGACTATAGCAAGATATTCAGATCTCACTGTGACATACAGAAGCTTCTCTTCGTCCTTGAATGAAAGAATCAGAACTCTTCTTTGTTTCATTCAAATGAAAGCAAGACTTAATACGGGACACAACTGTAACTCTCCTGAAATTAATGCATCAAAGATACATTAAGAGAAATAAAACAGAAAACAGACTATTGAATCAAAAAGGCAATAACTCCGAAAGGAAGGAATCAATGTAGGCATTAAAACAGATCAGGAGACCCATCAAGCATGATCAGATCTGAACAGGACTTCAAAAAGGTACTAAAGACAGGTATGGATGCTGAATCATCCAAGGCAGTGAGGTCAAGAGCTAGAGGTTCAGCTCAGGTCAAACTGGTGAGTTTAAAACAATATAACTTGACTAAAATGTACAAAAATTATATGCTTGACTTAAAAAAGTAACATTTTCCAATCCTATTTAGCATTATTCCCTCCTATTTCTTTCTTATTTCTTCACAAGCATCGGTGGAGTGGGACATAATTACTCTATTCCATTTCCATGTCTACCCCCAAATTCTCCCCATTTTTAAAGATGAAACATATCATAGAATCATAATATTAATGAAGCCCAACAAAAATTTGGCATAAGGCAATTTGTAGAGATAACTACAACCATGGAGCACAACAAGCATGGAAATTTGAATCTCTTGCACGATTTTGCGTACATGTTGGCAGGAGCGCAAAAATCAGTAATCAAAGCAACGAAATTAATTCTACAAAATCTTTGCTTTTGGGGAAAAAATGCTTACACTAGGGAAGGTATCATAGATGTGATGAAAGGTGGGAGATTATACTAACAGCTCTTGAGCCAAAGACGATTAGCCTTGTTCTTGCTTCTGGAGCTTGGGGGGAGTGATGCTGATGGGTATCTAAGTGGAATGGAGATCTTATCCCAAACGCTAGTTGTTGAAGTGGGAGACCTAGCCCACTTAAATACCCCATTAAGTATCATATAATACTCAACGAAAGACTAGTGATCTCATAATACGAAGTCTCAATCAATTGGCCTCCTATGGAACACCAATGTCCTAGCAACTACAATCCACAACGCTGTACTTTGCCACCTACTAGTCAAAACCCTGCATGGATAGCCCTCTTAGAAACCGCCAAAAACATGACCTTGGTACAAATTGATTGGATGGTGTTAGAAATCAAATTTGAATTGTAATCTTTCCTTATTTGTTTTCTATAATCATGTCTAAGATTAGGAGAGAATGAATCGTCATTAATGATTATTGTAATAGCTGATTATGCTCCCTCTGATTGAGCCTTCAGCATCTATATATTGTACCCCTCTGTTAACAATGCAATATACTCTAGAATTATTTCATTCTCTGAAACATGGTATCAGAGCTACTAGGTTTGATTAGAACTCAGCAACCTCCCTAGAAAACCAACAAACAGTGAGAGGGAAAGAGAGGTCCCAAAAAGTGTGTGAGAGAGAGCGGGGGGGGGGGGTGCGAGCGTTTCCGATCTGTAGGCAAAGAGGGCAAGTGACACAACACTGCCTCCCTAAGAAGTCTCAAACCCCGCCAATCGGCATCTCCACCAAGTACGGCGACGAACAGAGCAGAGTGTGAAGCCCACGCACTAGTAAGAAGGATCCCTTGGAACAGAGATGAACCTAGATGATTTTCCTCCTCTTTTTGGATCTGTTCCAAGCCAACCAATCAATATGGGATTTACACCTATGGCCCTAGTCAGTGGTACAATTTCAGAAACCCAAAACGCCTCTTTTACCTCATCTTCAACCAAATCTAAAATGGCACTAGAAGTTTCATCTGCTGGAGAAAATCAAACAATGGTTATTGACCATAAACTCAATGGCAATAACTATCTGCAATCATCACAAAGTTTGTTCATGTATTTGCAGGGAAGAAGAAAGGAAATATATATCAATGGAGAGGCACCCAACCTCTTCCAACTGAGCCAAGCTTTGACACATGGTTTACTGAAAACAATCAGGTAATGACTTGGCTGTGTAATTCTATAATACTTGAAATTAGTGAAGGTTATCTTCGTGCTAGGACAGCTAAAGAAATATGAGATGCAACAAAATGCACATATTTCACCTTTTATAACACTACAGCGCTAATCCAATTAAGAAGGCAGCTTAGAAATCTAAAACAAGGAAGCTTAATGGTGACTCAATATTACAATAATTTGATGCGCATTTGGCAACAACTAGATCTCTTTGAAGTTCAAACATGGAAGTATGTTGATGATGCTCGGTATTTTAGCCTACTGGTGGAGAAGGACCAAACCATTGATTTTCTGCTAGGTCTTATTGATGCCTTTGAGGAGGTAAGAAGAAGAATCATGGGGTTAAAACCTCTACCTTCATTGTTTGAAGTCTTTAATATGGTAAAATTTGAGGAGAGCCGAAGACAACTCACTCAAGGTACTTAGCCTCTCGAGAAAGGTTCAGTACTAGCAATAAGAGGCACTCCACCATGGGAAAAACAATGAACGGAAGGGCCACAAATGATACAATCATTGCAACAAGAAGAAGCATACTAGAAATGAATGCTGGAAATCACATGGGAGACCTTCCAATGGCAAGTAAAAAGGCTCAACAAGATGGCAAAAGCCATCATACCTCATCTGAAGAAAAAGAAGAAGAGGTAGATCGTTTGAGCAAAGAAGAATTGCAAATACTAAGAAGAATCCTCAACAAACAAAAGAAATCAAAATCTAACCCTAACGTGAACTTGGCATACTCAGGTAACTCCATTATAGCCCTTAATGCAGTGGTAACTAATGAGGACACTTGGATTGTAGATTCTGGAGCCACCAATCATATGACTGGCAACAAATCTTTACTCAAAGGAATCAGATATTGCCATGAAAACCTCAGAGTAAAAGTGGCTAACGGATTATTTACAAAGGTTGAAGGAATTGGCATTCTAGTGTTATCTAAACACCTTGAAATTCACAATTATTATTTGTGCTTGCACTCACATGCAATCTGATTTCTGTGAACAAGCTTATGATTGTTGGCTGATCTTTGACTCTAGATGTTGTGTATTTCAAGATTTGACATCCAGATGAAGATTGGGATTGTTACTAAGGAATGGGATGGACTCTATTATCTTTAAGATTCAAACACTAGAAATGAAGGAGCAAGGAAGTCATTGGTTGGCTCCAATTCTCATAAAAAAGATGCACACTTGTGGCATACTAAGTTAGACCACCCCAATTTTAATTATATGGAGCATGAGTTTCCACATTTATTCAATAAAGACTATTACGTATTCATGTCAAACCTATCAATTGGCAAAGCAACCCATTCTTCCTATCCCAAAAAAGATTACAAACCTATTGCACCCTTCACATTAATCCATAGTGATATAAGGGGTCCTACAAAAATTAAAACCCTAAGCCAAGCAAGGTGGTTTTTAATGTTCGTTGATGACCATACTTGTCTTATATGGGTTTACCAAATGAAGGAAAAATTTGAAGGATTGCAAATATTCTAAAAATTCCATTTCTTTATAAAGACCCAATTTCACACTTTTATCATTAAGGAGTGACAATGCCAAAGACTATTTGGGTCAACCATTCAGGGAATTCCATGATCAGCAAGGAATTTACCATCAAACCTCGTGTTTACACACCTCAACAGAATGCAATTGCTAAGCACAAAATAGGCATCTCTTGGATGTAATGCGAGCCATTATGATTGAACAAAATGTTTCGAGTGTGTTTTAGGGGGATGCGGTCTTGACAGCAGCTAACCTTATCAATAGAATGCCATCCAAAATTCTCAACTTTAGCACTCTTATTCAATGTCTTCTTTAAACATATCCAAACTACCCTCTTTCATCCACTTTACCTGAGAAAGTGTTTAGATGCGTGGTCTTTGTACATAAACAAGATGGAGGAAAACTAAGTGCAAAGGCCAACAAATGTATCTTAGGTTATTGATCCACCTAAAAGGGATACAAGTGCTATTGCCCCAACACTCAAAAACGCAACAAATCACTATATGGCCTCAAACAATTTCCATGTGCATGGTTTGCAGGTTTGCTAAAGCAGTTAAGAAATTTGGCAATACTCAAAGGCAGGCGGATCATACCTTATTCATCAAACATGATGATGGCAAAATAACTATTTTGATTGTACATATAGATGATATAGTCATAACTGGGAATGATGAACTGTCCATCACCAAACTCAAGAAGGCCTTAGTAAAGGAGTTTCAAGTTAAGGACCTGGGACAAACAAGGTGTTTCCTCGACATGGAAGTAGCACAGACTAAAAAAGGGATCAATGTATATTGTATCACAAAATTCACTTCAAGAAACCGGGATGCGAGGAGTGAAACCGGATGATACTCCAATGGAAGACTCGTGTAATCTTGTCTTGAAGTCAAAACGGAAGGAGTACCAGTAGATTTTGAGAGGTAAAAAAAGGCTTGTAGGCAAGATGATAAACTTAACTCACACTTGGCTAAACATTAGCCATGCAGTTGGAGTAGTGAGCCAATTCATACACTAGCCTCAAGAAAAACATATGGCAACTGTGTACAGAATCCTAAACTACCTCAAACTAGATCTCGGAAGGGGAATTTATTTTAAAAGGGGAAGTGCTAGAAATATAGAAATCTACACTGATCCAAAACATGCTAAATCTGTGGATGATCGAAGATCAATTATGGGTCATTACACATGTTTAGGGCAATCTTATCACCTGACGAAGCAAGAAACAGACAGTGGTATACAAAAGCAATGTTGAAGTTAAATTAAGAGATGTGGGTCTTGGGGTATGTGAAGGAATTTGGCTCATTAGACTTCTATCAGAGTTAAAGATTCCATAAGAAGGGCCCCTCGACCCCTAGTGACTAAGAACCCAATCTATCATGATCAAACAAAACATGTTGAAATCGATGGGCATTTCATTAAAGAGAAAGTTGAAGGTGGCATCATCACATTGGATTATGTATGTTTGGCAAACCAAGTTGCAAACATCATGACCAAGCCTCTTCCTCAAGTCAAATTTGAAGGACTTCGAAGCAAGCTGGGAATGATAGATACATATTCTTCAACTTGAGAGGGGGAATGTTAGAAATCAAATTTGAATTGTAATCTTTCCTTATTTGTTTCCTATAATCATGCCTAGGATTAAGAGAATAAATCATCATTAATGATGATTATAATCGCTAATTATGCTCCCTTTAATTGAGCCTTCATCATCTATATATTGTGCCCCTTTGTTCACAATGTAATAAACTGTAGAGAGTTATTTCATTCTCTAAAACAAATGGGAACCCCGAAAAGCTAGTTGTTGAGATGGGAGAACCAATGCAATTAGATACCCAATTAAACATCCCATCCTATTCAATGTGAGACTTGGCATCCCATAAAACATCATCATCAGTTGCTCAAGTCCTCATACATGTAACCCGTGATCACATCATTCTATCCCTTTCAACTTTTATTCTCCTTTATCCTGTCAATATTGCATCTTCTTTTGTCATTTCGAAGTTTTTTTTTTAAGATGTTAGGATCTAAAATATCATATAGGCTCCTCTATAACATGTACCACCTAATTCTTCAAGATTCGCATAATCTATCACAACTCGTAGGTTGGTCAACAAATAATAAGAAACTGACATTTTCATGGAAAGAAATGTTTTAAAATCAGTTACAAAAATAAATACAATGTTGACAAATATCTCCTACAAAATCAAGATTGAAAAACAGTACAATATGAAAGTAATTTACCTGAATGTTTTGGCTTAATTAATTGAGCACAAAGTCGTTTTCCATCATTTAGCAACTGATCACAAACAATTAAGTAAGCATGTCAGCAAACTCATACACATAAATAACCTTGGACAGTCAAATTTCTTGCAAAACGAACTAAGATATCAATACAATGATACTTACAATAATGTAACAGAAGTAATGGAAGACAGCTGGAACATATTAACTTTTTCTTTCATTTATTTACCATTTAATTTTTTTTAGTTTTCACTGTTTACAAGATGTATTTGGTTTAAACTTTGCTACTTTGCACAATAGCATTCATGGCAACTGTAACACAACCTTCCATTTTCACTATAGTGTTCATGACAAGTGTGATACCAATGCAGCCAATAAGTTGAAAAGCATCATTAAACAATCTACATCAAAACACCATTTCCCTCTGTGACACTTTAGTCAACCCTACTCACTTCCGTTGATTAATAAACAAACAGGTTCTTAGTTGAAGAGAGATGAAACAACTGGGTTAAGTTCTTTTGAAGAAAAACAGAGTAGAGGCAGCCTAACTGCGATGCCTATTTTCCATGATAAGACACCATGAGTGCTTATTGTGAACACCCAAGGCTTATCAAGGTTAATCCTTTTGTAACATTGTCCCTATCTTTCAAGAGGGCTTCTTGTGAGTTTTTTGGCAATATATCCCAGTGAGTTTCTAGGGTCCAAGAGTACCTCATCAATACGGTTCACACAATTTGGCATCAAACAAGGGCAGAGATATCAACTCTAAACTTGAGCTATGGGAAAAGACTTTGGAGTTGAAGAATTTTCTTCTGAATAGGAGTCAAAAAGAATATATGCACTAAAAATTTGATAAGAGGCAAGTTCAAATTTATTTGGAGGTTAACATGCATGATCAAATCATTCCACAAGTGACAAATTTCAGATACTTGAAATTAATTATACAAAAAGATAGTCAAAATGATGGAGATGTTACTCAAAGAATTCAAACTAGTTTATTTAAATAGATAAAGGCTACCATGGTAATTTGTGATCAAAAAGTACCTTGTAAGATTTATCACACTGCTATAAGAACAACAATACTATATGGCAGTAAATGTTGAGCTTTAAAAAGACAACAACAGCATAAAACAAGTGTTGCTTAGATGAAGATGTTCAAATGGATGTGTGGTCATAAAGTTATTCACACGCAGACAATCTGAGCAATCTTGCAAAATAGAAGCAACTCATTGACTCTTTAAAACAAGAAAATAACCAAAGCTATTTCCCTAATTAAAATCCTAACAAGAATAAAGGACCAAATATAGATGTTGGAGGATGTGTTGGGCCACATTCTAAGGCCTAATTCACAGTTTCATTTAAGACGCTTACTTTATCTATTCTAATATCATATACCTAATCACATGAGATAAGGAATCAGATTAGATTTATTTCAATTATTCTTTTATTTATTTCCATTATCATGTATGGATATTACTAGATTTTATTAGGGTTTCAAGAACATCATATATTGTTCTGATTTACATATCAATTAGAATTGAGAAACTTCAATAGATGACTACGCACCTTAGGTATAGGCACTGTCCAACCCTTCTTAGGATCCCAATCCAGAGATGGGCGGATGTCCTTGTAGAAAGCTTCATAGCTTGACCCTTCACCCGTTGGAGGAGGAAACAAATCAATCTTAAGAATACAACATGCAAACGATATAAAGAATTAGCAAAAACTTCCATGCAAACTACTTTTCAGAAGCAACATCTAATAGGAAGAAAAAGGTAGAAAGATAAACTAAAAAGTCATGCTAAATTCATTTGATTATTTTGTCAGTTGTAGTATCATTTTGAAAGACAATTAGCAAAAAAATAAAACCACAACTTCATGAACATAGCATAAATCATTAATTGCCTAAAAGAGGAAAGAAGTATTTTTGTTCCATTGAATATTTCTAATGCTTTGTTTCATTCGTTCTAAATACTCTTTCAAAATTTTCACAGCATAAAAGCTTCTATTCATTGTACATCATTCAAATCGCTAGTTCACTGCTTCTTTTTACTTTTTCTTCATTGTCACACCGTTTTTTTAACCTAAAACCCTACCCAGCAGTTGTTGATCGTTCCAGCCACTGTGCATTTTGATTCGTGAAGCACACACCCCACCAAACGCTGTCAATTAGTCAAGAATGCAAGTCAAAGCTAGCAACTAGCTAATGTTCTTACAAAAGTACCCATATTTCCTACATTTGCAATAAGCTTGGCAAACGGCCTACATGTTCCAACTTTAGAGGGGATCAATTTAATTATAATTGATTAGAGCTTATTAGATAGTGATTAGGCCAAATAAATTTTGTAACTACAGGTCATTAATTCTTACTTGCATTTCTACTATAAATAATACAAACAAGTACATAGGTACACACTGTTCCGGACCTTGATTGTCAAAAGGCTTGAGTAAATGTTACCTTAAACTTCCCATCCTCTAATATTTTGGCCACTGTTCCGGACCAATAACAGCCATCGGCCCAAAAATCTACCAAATCCCCCACCATCCATGTATTATCAACAATAACTATTTCTTCGAAGATGGTACCCATGTCAAGCTTTTCGCTTTCAAGATGCATAGTTGGATAACAAGGTCGCACCATCAATTTTGAATTCTTTCTTTTACGAGGCTTTTGATATACCTTTATCCATTCCAACTCTGCAAACAATATATAATATAGTATATTATGAAAAACTAGTTTATCCGAAAAGCTTGAGCCACTAAAAAATTTATAAATTCTTTTTCAACATGATCAGGATAAAAATCAACGATTTGAAGATCTAATTATAAAAACTGAAAATAACTAAGCCATGCAAAAATAGATGGTCATCTCCAGTCTAAACTTGATTAAAAAATTGGAAAATCAAAATACAATACTATATCAAAACATTAAGGTAAATAACAAAAAATCAACGATTTGAAGATCTAATTATAAAAACTGAAAATAACTAAGCCATGCAAAAATTGGATAAAAATCAATGATTTGAAGATCTAATTATAAAAACTGAAAATAACTAAGCCATGCAAAAATAGATGGTCATCTCCAGTCTAAACTTGATTAAAAAATTGGAAAATCAAAATATAATACTATATCAAAACATTAAGGTAAATAACAAAAAACCGCATACGATGACATCTTCTAAAACAATGTTGAAAGTGCAATCCATCGCCAATCTCATCTGGCCTACTTTGATTACTTATCCTATTTATCTCACCATGATCATTATTGCCTTTATCGCTATTATATTATTTCAGTATTTATCTTTATTTTACATTTTCTTTTTTGCAGCTAGGTCCAACATCCCAAGTCCTTTAGACCCCAACTACTTTGTATTAACCTAAAGGGGAGCCTTGCAACTAGAGCCAGAAAAACAGGTTCAATAACCCATAGGCTAGGGTGGGTTTGGGCTACAATTTTGGCAGCCCGCACGAGCCCAGCTCGAATAACTAGTGGGTTATGCAGGCTTAACCAATAGGCTGCCTTTTTTTAAAAAAATAATAATTTTTAAAGTATATTTTCTATAATATTAAATCTTCATGAACCACATTATATATAATTGTTAAATAACATATGAAAATTTATTCTAAAGATGTGTTCTTCGAGGCGATTAACTTCATGTTAATTATTTTTTGTAAATATTTATCCCATTCACTAAAATTTTTAAAAGTATATATTAAATAAAAAAAATAAAATGGTGGGTTGGCAGGCTGGAGGGCTTGAGCTGCAATTTTGGCAACCCGCTATAATCCCGAACCGTATAACCCGCAGGTTTATCCATTTTACCAACTCTACTTGCAAGCAGCAAATTCTCCCATAAGTACTAACACAACTGCATGGCCAAGGCTTGAACACGACCCTTGGTTAAACTAGTGCAAGTCCTTTACCAGTTAAGATACATGCTCATTAGGTATCTTACTTTAGGTTGATCAGATTTAACCTAGATTTACCCTAGACTCTTCTCTTTTTGCTACATCAACAAACAAAAAACTGGCCAAGTAGTATATGTATTCTTTTTCTCCACAGTTCATTATTGCAGAAAAATATGATTACCTTTTTGCTGACGGTACCAAAGCATGTAGTGTTCAACTCTAATGAACACAAAAAATGGTGTATGAGCAACAACCCAGTGTTCGTTACCAAAAGGTCAGGCCTCAACCAAAGTATTCTTATTGATTGCACCCACGAAGGGGATTTCCATCAAGGGTGATTTAATGTACAAGATTGAAGAGGATGTTTTTGAAAAACCAACACATTTGTTAAAAATAACTGACTAAATTAATTTTTTTAATATCTACAAGTTAGTTGTGTAGCTCTTATATTAAATACCGGAGATATTACTTGTCATGAATATTTTGAAAACTCAATCAACAACTCTAACTAAGAGCTAAAACATACTTTGATCAGGATAGTCAACATATTCCATGCGATAAAACATTTCACCATTCTTCTCACGAATTTGTTTAATCTGGAAGGAAAACAATGTAAGTTGATTTAACCACAAGATATAAATGAATCTTCAAACTAACATAAGGATAAAAAATGTCAAGAATAGGAAAAGCAAGAAACCATCTCAAGCAAAAAGGACAAGATGCTGAATGAAAGCAATCTACCATGCATTAGGCCTAGAAATGACACAAAGCAACAAAGGACATGGCTATCAAATCAAAGCTAAGGGTGGAAGATATTGCAGAACTCATTGAAATAAAATCCCTAATAGAGTTTACAATTAAATAGATTGTGATTCTAATGATCACAGTTTCAAAGTTTAGTATTAATTTACATGCATAATATATTTGTATCAGGAATATCGTTTAGATTTGACTTGAGGATAAAAAGATTAGGAATCTTCAATCCATTGTTTGTCGTTTTCTTTAGGAGTCTAAAGAAAACATAGTTCTTAAGGCCCTATTGGTTCGCTAGAAATTGAAGGAAAGGGTAAGGGAGAGGGAAATGAGATTTTCCTTAGCTTGGTTGATTTGGACCCACATTCTTGGGAGCCCAAAATAATAGAACTTGACCTCCCACCACCACTTCATGGAAAATCTAAATTTTCTTGAGAAGCAAGTTATCCTTACAAAGATATCCTCAACTTCAACTTCAATGTTAGCTTCAACCATGTCAAACATTATCCCCACAACTTTGACACTGTCATAGATCTACCTCCTATCGCTGATCTAAAGCCCACTAAACAAACTCTAGGCTCCACTATTCTACATTAGTCAAAAGAAAACTACATGTCAACTTTGTGAAACTTTAAGGAGCAAAAGTTGTGATTTGAAGCCAACCAAATCCAACATTTTCAAGAGCCTACTCACTCTCTCTATGGCAACAATTCTCCCCCCCCCCCATCACCATCAACTTCACCACAAATCTCTTCTACAACAGCCAAGTTTCTTAGGCAATGATTTTTTTTTTTGGCCATATCATACAAATCATCTTTCTCAATCATTAGATCCACACAACCCTTCTTGGCTTCATAATCCATCATTAGCTCAAACTAGGAAAATACCGACTTGCCCAAAGGCAAGTTGATAGAGGGAAGTTGTTAGTTATTTATTGTAAAATATAATCATCATGGCAGTATAGATAAGTTTAAAACCATATCAATAACTTGAGGATTCACTAACGATTACCAGGGAACCTATTCCCCGCAGTAAAACTTAATTTTCTTAATGCATCGTTATCTCTTACTCCTAGATGTGGGATAATATTGTAACACTGAGAAGTAAGAAACAACTCATGGTTTCTCAAAGTTTAGTTGAATCTAAATATAGAACATTCACTCTAAGTATATGTGAATTATAACTGTCAAAACGGGCCAAGCCTATTGTTTAACTAGAGGTCAGGCTTGTAATTTAGTGAGTTCAAAAGGAAATAAGGTTAAAAGGGCTAGCTCATTAGAGCTAAAGGTCAATCCATTTCAACCCACATATTTTTATGATTAAGTCCCAATAAATTATTAAAATAAGCAAATAGCCTATCTATCACTATTCTATTATTGATTATTTGATTAACCACTACACTAAACTACGACTTGTAGTCATAAACATTGTGTATTCTACAAGCCTCCTGATTGAAAAATAAAAAAACCTAAGGATGCCTATAATACACCAAAATATCCAAAACTCACCATCTGAGTTCTCAATTGCGTGATTACTCGTTCAAGGTTGGTGCATTAAGACATTGACAATGAACTTGCGATTACAAAGGTGGCATCATTCATTAGTCATCACTTCCATTCCAGTCACAGTCATCCCTCCACACTCGACAGTCATCACAACTCATGCACGAGTCATAGGTAGGCAATGGGTTTGTTTCTCACATCAGTCATCACATGTCAGTTCAATGGCTCTTGCCTGTTGCAAGTCGCAACCTCATCATGCATCCCTAACTTGTTGGGCATAGTTCATCTTTGATGTCAGAAGTTGCGAATACTTGAGTTCAATTTGTTTCTCGCTCTTCATGCTTTGTTGCTCTATCTCCATTTTGTTTCTTTTTTTTTTTCTACTAGAACTAAAATTCACTCACCATCTCTAAATTTCCTTATTGCTTTATAACAAGTATTGAAAGAGGGTAAGGTACATTTTCCAATGGTGCAATCTCTTGGTTCAATAATTAAAATGTGAATTGTTGAAAGTAAATTTAATTTGAATAAAAATTGTTTTAATATTACTTTAATTGACTGGTTAAGTATGATTTTTTGTAGCAGCATAATGTCCCCCTCACAACTACAAAGGACTAAAAGTAAAGAAATGAATATGACTAATAATGATCTTATAGCTAGGGATGATGACAGACTACAAAATAAGGCATCAATTCAGAAGAGCAATGAATCAAAGCTCAAGAAGCCTAGAATTTCAACCTCTGATCCTTGGAAGTGTTTTACTAGATAGATCAATCACTTTGCATTCATTTGTACCAATAACTAGTTGCATTGCGGATGAAAATCTTGATATTTTTGCCACTAAAGTGCGCAGTGATGGACAACCAATAACACGGAAAAGTAAGAAACAACTAATAGTTTCTCAAAGTTTAGCTGAGCTTGAATATAGTGTACTAGCTCTAGGTATATGTGAAACTGTGAAGGAATATGGCTTCTTAGACTCTTGAAATAACTTAAGGTTGGAGTCAATGCCCCAATTAAGTGCTAATGGGATGATATTTCCACATATGTGATAACCAAGTCACTAACTCCAAACAACTTTAAAGATTTCATGAGCAAATTGGGAAATATTAACATCTATTCACCATCTTTGGGGGACTGTGGAAAGTGGGCCTACCATCACTAAAGGACCCATTAGGGATTTTAACTTGGTTCTATTTGTTATATTCAAATCTTCACCTTTCCGATATGTTATTCTCACTATTGGTATACATGTTTTCATGTTTTCCAAGATTCTAGGAGGGATATTGGTGATATGGTTATTTCATTCCCCCTCATATATATGTATACAATTTGTATCAGAAATCTGCCAAGCAAAATCACATCTCAACCATTTTCTTCACTGATATAATGGGACAATACATATAAGAGAGTCTAGGGTCATATTTTAGCAAGTGAATCTAATCAAATCTGATCATCTATCCTAATCTGATATTCTAATGTCAAAAATAAATAGGATCAAATTCTTATCTCCTAAAACAGATATAATCAGATATAATAAAAATAAAATCAGAAATTGATTAAGTGAAATAAAAAATAATATACTTGTTTATTTCATAGGCTAGGCTGACGTCTTCCAAGAGCTTGTTTGGCTATCACTGAAAAAGCACTTTTACGCAAGTCGAGACAAAACTTCTATCACATACTTACCTCGAATTACGTAAAATCACTTAAAAAAGCTATTCCCAAACATAACCCAACACTATCAATGAAAATCATAGAGCATTCTTCTCTCAAATTATTACAATGTTCCTTAAAGGCAGCTAAAAGCAACCAAATCATGAGTAGGTCCTTCAGATCAATCACTCCCACTCTAATTGCAAGAAATGGAATCCTTCCTCTCATGACAAGACACAACTTGAATGGAATGGAATGCAATCTTGATCACCGTGAATATATTTGGAATGGTGTTAAAAATAAGGAACATTCTAATTTCTGTTTCATTAGTTTGTGCAACCCTATGTCTGGAATAATTATAAATATGAGGAACACTCTAATTTGAAGTATTAGTAGCAAGCCTAACATACTCAGTTGACCCACAAATTATAAGTAATCTTTAGCAAGACAATATAACACTTCAAACTATATGAGAATCAATAGTCCAATAATACCTACCAAGGAGAGTATCTTGTAACAAAATTACGCAACAGTAATTCATGCTTCTTTCATAAGTGTAAATATCTTTAAATAAAAACAACCATACACCACAAAAACAAACTACTTTAAGAAAATGACAATGAATACCTTGCAACGAAACCAAGCGCCACGAAACCCTGTTGTTAAAGATCTTGTCTCAGCCAATTGATCAACTTGAAATGGTAATTCATACATCTTTCATAGAGATGCCTTGAAGCTTTTATATTTGGTAAGAAATAAAGTAATAATCTTTTAGAAATACAAGCATAAAAAATTCTCAAGCTCATTAAAGATTAACACAATATAAAGTTAAATACAAAGAAAGGTGTGAAGCAACAAATTTTAAATCTGACATGCATGTTGGACTTTAAAGAGACAACAAAAGCATAAAGAAAGGCAATTGAGATGAAGATATTAAGATGGATGTGTTGTCTTATAAGAAAATATAAGATTCATGATGAATATATACAAGAAAGAGTTGCAATAGCATCTATTGAGAACACCTAATGAAGTTACTGAGTGTGACTTTTTGGTCGCAATTCATCCCAAAATTTGACTGTTAATGAAACACAACAACACTACTTGATTCATACAGCCAAACCCCCCCCCCCCAAAAAAAAGGAAAAAGGATGTTAGGATAAAGCGCTTATGACTAGGCTAAAAGCTATTGGTATAGAGATTGTTGGCCAAGATATGGCAGCAATTGTCTCATAGCGGAGGCTCAGTTGAGGAGCCAAATTATAGTCAAACCATGTCACTTGGGCGTCTGTTCTACTGAGGGTTAAGGAAATAGAGTTGCACCCTAACCAAAAGCTGTAACTTTTAATCTAATGGTAAACACTTGACTCTAACAATTGGTATCAAAGCCAAGCTCATGGGTTCGATTTCAAGCAAGACAATTACTGAGGGGAAATTGTTGGCAAAGTGTGGTAACAATTGTCTCATGGCCAAGATCCAGTTGAGAAGCCAAATCATAGTCGAACCATGGTACTTGGGTGTCTACTCTGCTAAGCGTTAAAAAAATAGAGTTGCACCCTGACTAAAGTATAGCTTTTGGCCTAGTGGTAAGTGTTTGATCCTAACAAAGGCTGCTTGCTGCATGTAGATTAAGTCAACATGCAAACATTAGTTATAACGAAGATAGGATTTTCAAGCAAAAACAAAGCCAAATAATCATGCCCTTAAATATCAACAAATTACAATCATAACTATTAAGATGTATTTGTACTTATGTAATACCGTGGTACACACACTACAAGAAACCACTAACACATCCAAGAATGTCATTTTTTAGGATATCCAAAATATGAAATATTAGGTCTAAAATTTAAACTTTTAAACATTAGTGATGATACGAAACTACCCCAAATTTTATGCATTTTCACCAGATTATAATTATAACTTTGCCTGTTTTTCAAACATTTTTTAATGCACTTGATATACATCCATCTACCCATATGATATGCTCCATAGCAAATGATCCTTTACCCAAATAGCATTTAGAATTCAATCAAACTTCCACCAAGGAACCAAAATCCATAATTCCATTTTTTTATTTTTGTCCCTTTCTACAATTCATAATGACATAGACATGACAAATTCAATAGAAATTCATGAGTTTCTCACTTTCCCTTGCCAAAGTCAATGACCAACAACATTCAAGTTCTAAACTTCCTCAAGATCACAAGAAACTATCTTACATGCAATCGAAGATATTAGGCAACATCTTGCTTTGATTATATGACCTTTTGCTCTAAGAATGTATTTGTTTTCACGTTAACTGGTAACAAACTCTTAGAATTGTGTTTTTCAAAGAGTACAAGTTCAAATCAAACCTAGAGATCACAATGGGCCAGTGGCTGAAGGGAAACAAGGATTGGAGGACAAACAAGAGAGTAAGAGTGGTGTCAGTCATGGCCATTGGACACAAACCGAGCTGAGGAAAAAGGGGAAGATGATGATGAGTGATGGAGGAGCAATGGCTGAGAATCGATCAACAAAAACAGCAACGAATGAAATCAAATAGACAAGACAAATAAAGATCGAATCAAATGGGAAGGTTATCAACACTTTCTAATTTAAAATTTGACACCACACTTGCATTCCAAGAAAACTAACTAATAGAAAAGTGCATAATGTTTCAAAAGCACTAAGCAAAAACTCATCATATAATCAGCAAAAAAAAAAAGGATTTGAGCACATTATGTTTCATTCGCTACTGCTTTTGTTGATCAATTCTCAGCCATTGCTCCTCCATCACTCATCATCATCTTCCCCTTTTTCCTCAGCTCGGTTAGAGTATAGTAGCCACGGCCAACACCACTTCCAGTCTCTTTTTTGTCCTCCAATCCTTGTTTCCCCTCAACCATTGGCCAATTGCCATCTCCAAGTTTGATTTGAACTTATGGTCTTTTAGGGGTAAGTAACAGTTGGGTTGGGCAGCCCATGCCCCCACCCGATTAAAGTTTCACGGGTACAAGCTAGGTCGTACCCATGCCTCAACCCATTTAACCCCTCCTAAACAGGTTGCAAATAAATGGGTGGGTTTTATGTGGATAATGGGCAGCCCATTTACTGAGGCCGCTGGATAGCCAAATGTTTTCAGAGTAAAGCCATCCAAATTTATGAATAAATCACGTTTCACATTATTGCATACCTATCAGCCTTATCAAATGAATCTAAATCTTGCACCAAAATAAAAGGCTATGACAAGTAGCCATGCATCACTGTGAACAGCAACCAAAATAAGAGGCTACGGCAGGTAGATTGAATTCCTACTACTCACTAGGATATCCATAAAGGCACAGGTTCTCCTTCTCTGTATCAAAAACCTTGAATCAATCCATTTAATGCTTCTAAATATAAGGATTTCAAACATTTCAAACAAAAAAATGATGAACAGATTATATGCATAATTCAAAGGACAAGATATCATACACATTGGAGATAAATAAAAAGGCACCTGCTAACAGATAATGGACAAGATATAAACCAATCCATCATTTCAATGTTCAAACCTCAAACAATCAAAATGAAACATTACAAGTTCAAGTTGACAATGAAATTATTTGAAACAGTACAGCACACAAAAGGAAGACTAAATCATGCTTCCATTGTAGCTGTATCAAACATCAATCTTCATCTTCATCATCATCATCATCATCATATTCAGATTCACTTGAGGAGGGGGCTGTATTGGCATTTGCTAAATCTTCCTCTACTTCTCCCCCCAACTGATGATCAATCTCAATTTCTAAAGCAATAAACTTGCAATAAACTGTAAATAAACTTGTTAAACACTAGTCATAACATTATTTTTTAAAACTTCTCCTTAAAGTATCAAATTATCATCAATACTAAAACGGACAGACTTAAGTTTCAAACACTGATCATAGCAATGTAACAATTCCATAAATGTCTTCAGATTGAATGCAATAAAGACGTGAAATAGATAAATTGAAATGCAATAAGAAAAAATAATAAGGTCCATGAAAATTTACAGCAAAATAAAAATCAAATCAACAGCA
>QFDD01114620.1:0-10595 GCA_006871305.1 Vachellia collinsii
GCACCTATTTTATGCGATTTAAATATGTACACTTTATTACAAAAATGCCACCGATCATATTTTTTAAATCGTAGCCGCTAAATTCGGTTTAAAATAAGAGGTTTAGATAAATATTTTTCTACTAGTGTTAGCAAGTGAGGCCCACAACTACATCTGATAAAATAATTTTCTGCTAATAATTTCTACCACATGAACATAAACTCTTATTACTTTTGGCCTTTAAATATGATCATGCCAAGTGATGAAATCTAAGCCTCTCATTTAATTTGTTTACTTCCCTTTTAAGTTTCTTTACTTTTGCTTTGCTTGATGGCCAAGCAAAGGGGTTGTGGGAATTCTTTCTACGAGCTCTTTGACCATTTGCTCAGTGTAATACCATGATAAATTTCCATTTATTTAGAGGTAGTTCTCTAATTTTTTTCTCAACTTCAAACTCTTTCTAGAAATGCTCTTAATTAATTTTCTTTTGAAAATCCCAATTCCAAGGATTTTCTTTCTATTCCAACAAACAGGTTCTGACTTTATCTTGGGAATAATTTTATAAAATACTACAATTTCTGAGCTATTTTTCCTTACTTTGAAACCAAATATTTGCAGCATCTGGATATTTTAAATAATTATATTTGACTAATTATTTCTTAAATATCCAAATATTAAATAAACTTCAAAATTCTCGTAAATGTTTTTGTTTGTCAATTTAACCTAAACCAGATTTCAATTATTGATAAGTGAATTTTACTCTATCTTTCGATGCCCTTTGAAATTTTCTAATATTTTGGTCAAACTTAGACCAAAATACTCTATGACTTTTCTCAATTCATCAAAATGCCCTTAAATTTCAAAAATGACACTTTGGTCCCAAAATTTCAAAATTACACTTTAGTCCCATATTTCAAATTGTCACTTTGGTCCCTACCTTTTCAAAAGGACCATATTACCCTTCTACTTCCATATTTACACTTTCCTTGTTCTTTCTACTTCTACATATATTCTTCCTTTCATTTTCCTTCACTTTTAACTTTCTCTCTGCTAAGCCAAATGCTACATAATTCTAGAAAATCATTTCACCTGGTAAGAAACTTCTCAAAATGAAGCTTGGTAGCATATATCATTTAGGCTCATTATATTGAAATTCTAGGCCCAAAAATTTGGGATATAACACTTGAAACCATACATTTTGATCTATGTTAAGGATGTTGAAATTGTAATATTCATGTTTTCAATGACTAGAAATAAAGGCTAAATAAGTAGCTAAAGGTTAGCTGACAATTTGATGAGCAAACGAAAATGAAATGAAGGGTATATATGGAAGAAGGAATTAAAATGAAAGGTAAAATGGCCATTTTGGAAAATAATAAGCAGCCTTTTGGTAATTTTGATCCAGATTCATAAAATGGCCTTGGAAACCCTGAAATGAAGGGAATAATTCTCTAAGCAACATTTGAGAGAGAATGGAAGTCAACATGATAGAAATAACCTCAGCATAGATTTTCAACAATTAATTAATAATTGGATGTTTAATGAATTTTTAGCTAAAAATAATTATTTAAAATATCCAGTGGCCTTAGATATTTGGTTTTAAAGTGAGGGAAAATTGGTCATGAATTATAGAAATTTATAAAATTATTTTCAAGATAAAGTCAGAAACAATTTGCTGGAAAGGAAAGAAAAGAGCAAAAATCACTTGAGTAGGTTTTTTGAAAGAAAATTCATTAAGGGCATTTCTGAAAAGTGAAATGAGATACGAAAAATCATGAAATATTCAAATGCATTATGAGAATTTTTAATGATATGCACTAGTCAAGTGATTTGGGATTTCCTAAAAAGTATTTCTGGCAGGATAAAGTAACTATAAAGCAACCAAAATTTTGTAAAGTAAAGAGTGGGGTTTTTTTTATAATGCCACAGGTAATCTTCTTATTTCAAAACTAAAAGCAAAAGAGATATTATAACAATGTGGTAGAATATATCAGTGTAAAATTACTTTATATGTAGAAAGTGGACCCCACATTAATTACACATGTAGCCTTCTAGCTTTAAGTGATTTCAAGACCATTTGGAGCCCCATTTTTGGCCAAGCCAAGAGGAAAGAAGAGGGAGGAGGCCGTGGAACAAGAACAAGAGAGAAGAAGGAGATTCAAGCTAAAATCAAAGGTAAGGTAGTGTTTTTGGCATGAAATCATCTATAGAACAATATAAGCCTCTATCTTCCTTTTAATCAGTTTATTTTCTTTATTTATGATGCTCTTTGAAGAGATCAAGAAGAGGACCTAGAGTGGTCTTAATAAACACTAATATTTACATGGTTTTCCTACCTAATTTTGGGCATTCTGTAACTCTTTTACCTTGTCTTGCATTCAATTGAGCCTCTTTTGCCTATATCAATCCATGAATTGCAAAATCACTGACACAAAAGGGAAAAGGGGTGAATTATCTCTTTCAGCTGTATATGCCTTTGAATTTTAGCGTTTGATTCCTTAACAAGGCTCTCTACTTCTTTACAGGTATGTGAAGGAGATGCTCAAGCCCGAGATTGAGTTGGAAGGCGCTAGAGTTCATTGAAGGGAAGAAATTTGCAAGTAGAGTGTCACTGGGCCTATTTAGTCGTGACCATAAATAATAGGTCGCGACTTTGATGCAACTTCAAAGGTTGTCTTGACCTTAGATGTTGCGACCTACTGTAATGAAGTCCGACCTAATTTTGTTTAAGACACGACCTTACTATTATTAAGTCGTGACATCATTGTTGAAAATGCAGCTGTGCATTTTGGATTAGGTCAGTAGCCTTCTGCACACAAAAAGGGGAAGCCACCATGAATCAGACCCATTCTGTAGATTTGGAGAATCTTGTGGAAGCCATTGTTGAGATAATGTTTTGATGATGACAAATATGTTTTTGAAATTGTATTTTGATTATTAGTTTTCCGAAAGTTTTTAGAAAACTTCAAGTTTTAATGAAATGTTTGAGAAAACTCGAGTTATGTGCTTTGGAACTCGAGTTACAGTATTTATAAATGTGTTTAAAATCTCAAACTTTCAAGAGAACTCAAGTTTTGATCTGAGTTATATCAAAACTCGAGTTCTGGGAGTCAAAACTCGAGTCTGAATGAAAGTTATCTCAAAACTCGAGTTCCATGTTTTAAAACTTGAGTTTCGTTCATTGGAAGTCTTTTGGAAAATCAAAACTCGCAGTGGAAACTCAACTTATGTTGGAAGTTTTGGCAAAATCGAGTTTCGTTTTATAGAACTCAATTTTCGTGTTCTCAAATGGTTTTGATAAACGAAACTTCCTTCCAGAACTTGAAGTTTCAGTGGAAGTTTTGCTAGAACTCAAGTTGTGAGTTTCAGAACTCGAGTTTCAAGGAGAGAGAAACGAAACTTCCTTTTCAACTTGAAGTTTAAGCATAAGTTTTGTCATAATTCGAGTTTTGGGTTTATAGAACTCGAGTTTCGGGCAAAGAAAAATTTCTAAACTTCAAAACTTCTTTCCAAACTTGAAGTTTTGCTTAGAGTTTTCATAGAACTCGAGTTTCGTGGCACTAAACTTGAGTTTCAAGAAGAAAACTTGTTTTAAACTTAAAACTTCCAATGCAACTCGAGTTTCATATAAAAGTTATGTTTTGAAACTCTTATAACTTGAAGTTTTATAAAGGAAAACCCGAGTTTCGAAGGATGAAAATGCTGTATACAAAAACTCTCAAGGAAACTCGAGTTACAATAAAAGTTATGACTTGAAAAGTGTCAAAACTTGAAGTTTTGCCAAATGAAACTCGAGTCTTGAGGAGCTCAAAGCATTTTGACTTACTGGAACCTATGGAAACCCAAGTTATAAGTTTTACAACTCAAGTTTTATCAAAACTCTTATTCAAACTCGAGTTTCAACAAAAGTTATGAGATTTCCACTTTGAAAATTCTTCAATAACTCGAGTTGTGAAGAGACAAAACTCGAGTTCCACCTTCTGACACTTACGCAGCATGTCAGCGACATCCAAAATCGTTCCTTTTTCATGCAACGATTATTTGAATCACACCAACCATCATAAATGCTTATCTGATTTATTTATTAGCAAGGAATGAAGTTCAGATTGCCCAAACAAAAAGAGATTCAACGGACAAAATCTCAGATCTTCATTCTACCTACTGTCAGAAACTTGCAGAGGCATTCAATACGGGAAGGTGAACGAAGACAATGGGTCTAACGGAAACATTAATGTCTCTAATGGACATTTATTCTTCTCACCTATAAAAGGTGAAGCATTCAAGTCTCGGTAGATAAGAGAGAACGCATATACGAGAAATAGAATTGATTACGCTTCAGCTACATACTCTGTTTTTCATACTCTCATTAAAGAGCTTCAGTGTTTATCATTAAATTCTCATAAAGGAGAATAGTCTTGTTTATTTATTGAATTTGAGAGAGTTGCTCAAGGTTAGAGAACCTTGAGGTGGTTTAGACATGAGCAAAAGTGTCTATGGGTTAGTTTGAGTTAGGAAGGGGGAGAGACCTTCTTCTAACTGATTGTAATCTTTTGAGATTAGTGGATTGAGAAAAGCTCAGAGGACTCTGAGGACTGGACGTAGGTCAAGAGGACCGAACCAGGATAAATTTCTGTGTCATCTTCTTTCATACTCTATTTTAGCATTCAACGTTTGCGAAAATTTTTATTAGACCAATTCACCCCCCTCTTGGTCAAATCCGATCCTAACAGCCATTGCTCTCTCTAGGAAGCAACCACTAATCCCTACTCACTCCCCTTCTATTTTTCCAACACCTCCCTTCACCGCTCACCATTCCCAACCATCCTATACTCCTTCATCACTCTTTCCTTCTCCCTTCCATCTTCATTTTCACCTCTCCCATGGCAGAAAACCACTGTAATTGTAGCTGCATCCTTGAAGTCATGAGAGGCTAAACCCTTAGCTTCTTGGTGATGGAGAATAAGGCCTGAGCTCTGGGATTCATTGGGGAGTATTCCTAGTCTAATCTTGTATTTGAACATTTGTAGAGATTTCTAAATTTAGAGGTTTCTATTGTTATGTGAATTGTGTTTATAGATTTTGTAATCCTTTGTTTGAACTATGTATTCGGATTGGATGTTGTTTTATGTTGATTAGCATATATATACATATTTCTGATTTGATCCCTTGTGTTCAGTGTTAGGATAGGATTTGACCAATAGGGGGGGTGAATTGGACAAATTAAAATTTTCAAAATCATTGGAGATAAAACAGAGAGAGAAGAATAATTAACATGGAGATTTATACTATTCGGTCCACTTGACCTACGTCCAGTCCTGAGAATCCTCTGAGCTTTTCAAATCCACTAATCAACAAATATTACACCAAAATGAAAGAGAGACTCTCCCCCTTTCTAATTCAATTCAACACACTGACACTTTTACTCGTGTCTCTTACACTCAAGATTCTCTAATCTTGAGTAACTCTCATAGAGTCAATATTTGAATAAGAATATTCTCCTTCTAGAGAATTAAATGATAAGCACTGAAGAATTAATGATCGTAAGAATGAAAACAGAAGAGGTAGATGAAGAACAATAAATGAGTATTCCAGTAGTTGTGTTCTCTGCTCCTCTAGACTTGAATGCTTCTCAATTTATAGTTGGGAAGTAATAAATATCTGTTAGAAACATTTTTGTTCTCAGTACTCTCATCGTCTTCGTTTAGCTTCTGGCATTAAATGCTTCTGACACAAAGTATGGTCGTCTATGAGATTATGTCTGTTGAATCCTTTCTCGGTGAGGTAATCAGACGTTCCATACTCTGTTAATCATTAAAATAAATGAGCATTTATGAGAGCAGATGAGATTCAAATAAATGAAGCATAAAGAATGAAAGATTTGAGAATAACGAAAAGCTTTGACACTTTGAATCAATATCAGTAAAATAGTACACGAGTGATAAATAACAAAAACTCGAGTGTTTGTGAGAAATAACAGTGAAGAATTTAGAATACTTTTGTTGTTACTCGAGTTTTGTTGATAAAGCATGAAAGTTTTCTTATTACTCGAGCGGTTGAAAAGATACTCGAGTGTTTGTAAGTTAATTTGAGACAACACTTTCAATGCTTCTCGAGTTCTAACAAAATTTTTGTCATTACTTGAGTGTTAAACAATAAAACTTGAGTTTACATATGTTTCTGTCAAACAAAACTTTGCAAGTTCTTCGATACTCAAGTTTTATACTCTAATACTTCAAGGTTTAAGTATTTGAAATCAACACTTTCTTTTCTCATAGAGTTTCCTTTGAAGTATTCAGCCTAAAGACAAATTTTAGGCTCGGTACTTGAGTTCTACCGCACAGGACTCAAGTATTAGCAACACTTTTGTTGAAACTTCAAGTCTTGGAAAGAAGTTATGTAGTTCAAAAGATTTTCCACATCAAAACTCGAGTTCTGACTCTCAATACTCGAGTTTCTTCAAAACTTTTGCTAATACTTCAAGTTTTCAAAGAAGTGTTGTGGTTTAAAAGATTTTCTGAGCTAGATACTCGAGTTTTGTATGCCATAACTCAAGTTTTGACAATACTTCAACTAAAACTTGAGTTCCATTGAAAGTATTGGTTTTCTGAAACATATTTTGGCACTCGATACTCGAGTATTGTCACTCAATACTTGAGTGTTGTCAACACTTTCATTAAAACTTGAGTTCTATTGAAAGCATTGGATTTCTGAAACTTGTTTCAATACTCGATACTTGAGTATTGACCCTCAGTACTCATGTTTTGATAGCACTTCCACCAAAACTTGAGTTCTCTTGAGAGTGTTAAGTTTTGAAAGCATATTTTATACAAGGGTACTCGAGTATTGGCCCTTATCAATTGAGTTTTCTCAACACTTTCACTAAAACTCAAAAATCACTTAAAGTATTTGTGAAAACATTGAATTTTATCATAAGTTAAGAAACATAATTATCATCATCAAAACATTATCTCAACATTCTCCCTCTTTTTGATGATGATAAAACCAATAAACAACAGATAAAACATCTGAGAGGAAAAATCATGAATTGCAAGATAAACTTCATAATTCAATATAAGATGCAAAATTCAACAATAGAAACAGTTCAACAAAAACAAGAATCCAAAAAAAATGACAATCAACAAATCACCACTTCTCCCCCCTTTGTCATCAATCAAAGAGGGTGAGAAGGAGAGGCAGAGGGCTCAGTAGAAGGGGACTCAGGGATAGGTGGGACTGAAGAGATAGGGACTGCAGGCTCAGAGGGAAGAGATGGCTCAGATGTAGATGGCTCAAGGACTGCAGAGGGCTGCTCTAGCTTAGAAGCATGATACTCAATGACGAGTACTAGAGAAGAATCAGGAGAAGGAGTAGATGTAGATGGCTCAGATGAAGGAGGAGGAGGGGCCTTAGTGCCTCTAATGAAGTCCTCTAAGGAAGTCATCCTCCCTTCCAGAGCAGAGAGTTTGGAATCCACTGAAGACTGAAGGGAATCCACTGAAGTCTTCAAGGAAGCCACTGCCAAGTCAAGTGTCCTCCTAGTGAAATAGTCAGGAGCAACCTTCAGCAAGTTGGAGACTGATTGGACACGGTTTTTTCGCCTTCCGATTCGATACAAAAATGATTGCACCAAATTAATGCAGTATAGTGGGCAACCAATTGTTCTTCTAGAGGAGCAGTTTATTGGCTATCCTAGTCTAAATTGGTTATCAAAAACATGTTGAACTTGGGTATGGAAAGAGGTTTTTGGTTTATGGAAACTATAGTGCAATAACAAACAATGCAAGAAGTAAATATTTTTGGTATTTTGGTTTAATAATGAAATGGTTGAATTAAGTCAAAGATATGAAGAGATAGGCCCTTGGTGATGGGAACTCGGCTGTCATCACTCTCAAAATGATATGGAAGTTTATAACTCTCTAAGTGTAGATAAAAACCCCAAGCAATCACTTAGGTCCAATGCTTTAATTAATGAAAACTCACTTGGATTCAAGTTAATTACCACCTCTTAAAACATTGTTTAAAACCACTTAGAGTGTAATTGAATGGATGATGCAAATGCTCCAATGATAGTAAATAAACAACCAAAGAATCCAAACACACACATTAACTATCAACAATCATTGACAATTAATTGAACATAATGGATTAATCACAACTGCAATGCATATATGTGATTCAACATAAACACACCATCCATTCCAAATACATAGCCCAATCACAAAATCACAAATCTGTAATCTTGATTTACATGGTAGTAGAAATTCCTAAATCTAGAAATAACCAGCACAAGTTCAAACATAGATTAAGACTAAGAAAAACACCCCTGATGCCCCCATGAACTCAAGCTTTGTTTTCCTTCACCAAGAGACTAAGGATTTTAGCATCTCATTGCTTCCAAAATATAGCTATCACTACATATATGTTTTTCCATGAGAGAAACTAAAAAGGGAGTGGAAAATATGGAGAAGAAGGTAGTGGAACTGGTTTGAATGGGTTGGAGGTGCAGAAAATGGTTGAGAAATGAAAAGAATGGAAGAGGAAATGGATGGGGAAGTTGGGAGGCTGAGAGAGCAGTGCTGGGGGCTCTCCTCTGCACATCTGTAGAGTAGAGACGTATTTTCGTTCGTGGTAGTTGCTTCCAATATATGTAGTAGATGAATGACCTAATTCAAAATGCGTAGCTTCAGTAATAAGCGCTGAGGTCATGACTTGTAATAGTTAGGTCGCAACCTTGGAGTAGTCAAGTTGCGACTTGGTCAACTGCATCACGACGTGTTGCAAAACGCACATCTTCTAAAAAATACATCCAAGTCGTGACCTAAATTCTCAGGTCGTGACCTAAAAGTTGCAGAGGGCTCCTTTGACTATTTTTATCTCTTGATGAACTTGTGGCTCCTTCAATGTTTCATCTTGGGTCTTGAAATCTCCTCCAAATGGCTACAAATAAAGGCAAAGAGCTTTGTAGAAGTTAAATGAATTAAAGGTAAAGGCATTCACAGTTTAGATGAGATAAATGACCTGTATTTACCCTTAACTAAGTACAATGCAATTCATGAATCATATAATCAATAATGGTATAAATACATGCAAAATAAGGGTAAAGGTGTTACAAAACACCATAAAAAACTCAAGAAAACCATGTAAATATTGGGTTTTATCACTCCCCCACACTTAAACCTTTGTACTCCTGGACAAAGACTTAAATCATTCCAAAGAAAATACAAGGACAATCGAGGAAGTCAGCATGCTCAATAATGAATTCAAAACCAAATCAACCCTCATTCTCTAGGAAAACAAAAATGATAACATGAACAATTCCATATAATTAGCTACAAAATACAATTGATTTAAAATGCATGAACACTAGAGAATCGCTCATAGGTTATAAGTGTTTACTGACTATCTCTCCTCATTGGGGTTCTTTTCACTTAAAATTCAAGTAGAAAACACCCTACCATAAACTTGTAATAATTATAAAATCTCCACTATTTATGCATCAATACAATGAATCAAGAGGACTGTATGGCTTTTAATGATGGAAATAGGCCACATGGAGTAGATGAAAAAGAGAAATAAGTGTTATGCTTGTGCATGCTATCGATCAACGACTCAAGAGTAATATTTAACTACCAAATGAGGCCTTTATGAAGAATTTTTTTTTAGAATGCCGTATTTCATTTCTCAATTTTTTTGCCTTTTCTTTTCATTTTTTTTGAATCGCTTTCCTTGTAAGTTTTTTTTTTCACATGGCATTGTACTATATAAACTCTTCTTTTCTTCATGAATGAATTCAACTTTAATTCTATCAAGATGCCTTGAAGTTCTAAAGGGATACACATTCACAACACTTAGTGAATGGCTCAAAGGGGTTAGCAAAGGGTATAAATGATGAGGGGGCTTGTGTTTGGGATATAAGGTGCAGAAATGAATGCCTCTATCATTAAAACATGTCACGCTTTGAAGTCCTAAAAGTTGCAAAGGGCTCCTTTGACTATTTTTATCTCTCGATGAACTTGTGGCTCTTTCAATGTTCCATCTTGGGTTTGAAATCTCCTCCTAATGCCTACAAATAAAGGCAAAGAGCTTTGTAGAAGTTAAATGAATTAAAGGTAAAGGCATTCACAATTAGGATGAGATAAATGACCCATATTTACCCTTAACTAAGTACAATGCAATGCATGAATCATATAATCAATAATGGTATAAATGCATGCAAAATAAGGTTAAGGTGTTACAAAACACCATAAAACACTCAAGAAAACCATGTAAATATTGGGTTCCATCAGAGACATAGGCCTGAGTCTCACTATGAAATGCCTGAGTGAACTCCTCTCCTATCTTCCTGAAGTCAGTCTGCATGAACTGCTGGATGGAGGCCTGAGCAAAGGAAGGAGCAGAGGTAGGCTTTTGTGGAGCAGAAGACTGTGCCTCATCCTGAGGCACTCTTTATGGTCTAGAGGCTGTTCTATTCCTCTTCTTGCTCTCCACTATGGTATACCCTGGTGCTATCCTGACCTCAATCTTCATCTGGTGAAGATGAGTCATTGTGAACTAGAGAGGTTTGAAGGGCTTCTGATCCTTCATGATATGCCATATGTTATGTTGCTCTAGGATCC